>CANJKZ010000167.1:2120000-2305000 GCA_947471745.1 Closterium sp. Naga37s-1
CCCTGCAGCCGCCCAACCATTTCCTTGTCATCTGGACTAACTCCTGAGCCTACCCCTGGTGCCGCTCCTGCTACTGTTGCACGTGTCCCTGCTGCTGCTGTGCCTGCTGTCGACGCTCCTACCTCTTGAAACCCAGCACTTTTCTCGACTTCCCCACTGCTCTGCTTCTTCCTGCCCAATTGCCCGAATAAACCTCCCATTCCCCATAGCCCTCCTCCTTCAGCCTCCTGCTGCTGCCGCCCCTGCTGCCGCTCACTACGACTGCCACAGTACCGCACGCCTTTGCAGCCAATCAGGCGAGCCCCATTGATGGTGGAGAGAGAGAGGTGGGCGGCGAGAGAGGGGGCGAAGAGGAGATCACTGGAGGGCTGCTGGGGGGTGCTGGTGGGCTGTGAGGATGCTTGTGTGGCCGCTTGTGTCACGTTGCTGCTGCTGCTGCTGCTGCTGCTGCTGCTGCTGCTGCTGCTGCTGCTGCTGCTGCTGCTGCTGCTTGTGGTACTGGCGGTGCGAGCGGCGGTGTTTTGCACGCTGAGGGAGGAGGAGAGGGAATTGGGAGTGAGAGTGATGGTGAGGGCGAGTGTGGCGGTTCCTGACCAAGAGGGGGAGGAGGAGGCGGATGGGGAGGTTGGGGAGGATGTGGATGAAAAAGAGGAAGGGTGTGATTCAGAATGTAATGACTGGGAGATCACAACCTGCAAGGATGACAAGCGACATTTTCAGGGAGCAGAGAGAAAGAAAGATGAAGAGTTTAGAGGCAAAGGGACCCGAGAAACCAAGAGGCATAAACGAGAAAGTGAAGAAGTAATAAGCAAGACGGGATGAAAATTGGAAGGCGAAGCACGAAATGGATAAAACGAGCAATAAAAAGGGGGGAGGAAAAGAATCAACGAAATATTGAAGCTGACAAAGTGCCGCTGCAATCATGAGGAGAGGCAAAGGGCCCCCACCTCCCCCTCTGTGTTTGCGACGCTCATGGCTCAGCCTGAAGAGCTCTAGACTCCCCCGGACAGAGAAGCAATGAAGGTGACAACGATGCAACATGTGTGGAGCCACATGGACTCTACCTTAGGAACACCTCGACTTCTTCCGCCAAAAGATATCCACAACACGACACCTCACCCACTTTCCCTGCTCTCCCTCTTCCTTCCCTCCCCCTTTTTTCCCCCATTCCCCTCTTACCTCTCACTCTTTCCCCATCCTCTCCTCCCCTTTCCCGCTATCCTCCCCTCCCAGAATCCACACCCATCCTTTCCCCTTGCCCCTCTCGAAGCCCCACCTTAGCCCAGCTCCCGTTCGGCGCGCTTGATGCTGACGTCACCTCCCACTCTCCTTGCGCTGCCAGCTCGCCAAGTGGCACCCTCCTGCCGCTGCCAGCTGTCAGCGCGCCACTGGCTGGGAAGCTGACGACGAGCCCCCCTCGAATCAGGTTGCATGAGCTGGGCGAGTCGTCGCCATCCACGTCAGCAGTCGCCACGTCATCATCGTTCGTCGCCGCGTACAGGACCTCCTCCACCGCGCCGTGCCACATCATCGCGCGGTACGACGTCACACGAGCGCCGTCAATGAGAATGCGACACGTGGACTCGTCTGACGTGGACAGCTCAACGGTCCGGATCCCCGCGGCGCCAGAGAACTGGACAAATGGCGAACCGTAATTCTGCTGAAGGAAGTATGGCGAGGCGCGACCGGGTGACGTGGCACTCGCGGAAATTCGGGAACGAACTCTGCTAGAGCCAGATATTCGGAGAATTGGTCCATCACATATCAACGGAAGACCAGTTGCAACGGGAATGAAGTGTCGTGGCGCGAGCGGAGATTGGAGGGAAGGGAGTAAGGTACGGGCATTAGAAGACGTGTTCCACTGGATATCACGTGAGAATGCGGGAGAGTGGTCGTTAGGTCTGCGCCTCGAACACGCATTGCGGCGAGAGGACGAGGGAGAGGCAGAAGAAACGGAGGGGGCAATCGAGCCAACTGCGACCCGGTGAGACGCCGGCGGGGAAGCGCGAAGGAGATCCATGGAGATTAGCGATCGGTTGAGGCGATTCTACGTAAAAATCCTGGTGGCGACGAGGGGAGTCTAGCAGACAGATGGATATGTGAGGAGGAAGGGAGGAGCGACGCGGCTCGAATCTGGGATTCATATTTGCTGGGCTGTGTGAGAGGAGGATAATAAGGTGATAGGATGTAGGTGGGATGCGACGGGGTGGAGAGAGATTGCATTGCATACTCGGGGTTTGGCGACATCGGTTTACCATCCTCGTAATTGGTAGTGCGATATGGAACTTTCTGGTACAGATTTACAGAGATGTCTCAGCGGATATGAACATTTTTAGTACAGCATTGGGAAGTTCCTAGCCATGCTTTATATATACTGTATGGGAAAGAATCACTTGTGGGAGTTGAACTCTCACCTTTACATCCCTTACCATTTGTGATCGATTAAACACGTGGTGGTGTGGTGGCTATCTCTAAAGAGAATGCCAGGGTTTAGAACTTTGGGAAATAGCCCCTCCATTAGAATGGAAATATTTGTAGTTGTGCCTTTCCTTGGTAATGGCACACAGGTTTCACTCACAGGGTTCATGCTATGGGCATGGCGTGATGTTATTGATGAAATTTGCTTTGTCCATTCCATAACTTCATTGGGAGAGGAAGAGGTGCGAGGGAAGTGAGGGTAGCGAAAGGAGAGGAGCACAGGGTGCTGGAAAGAAGAGTCGGGTAGTGCCACAGGAAGTAACCCATTAAGGATGGGGAAGGGCGTAAGAGATATGGAGAGAAGCGCGAGAAGCGGAGCATGCGATGCGAACGAGGAGGCACTAAGGAGAAGGGAACAACTGGAGGAGTGAGGGGGAGATGTAAGCGGGCAACGGGAGGTATGAAACAGAAAGAAGAAAGAACAAAGAAAGAGGAGCGGGAGCTGCTGTTGGGATGGATGAAAGAGGAGAAAGAGAGGCGACGGAGGATGGAGGGAACAAAGAAGATGAGGGATGGAGGGAGGTGGAAAGGAGAGTGTACAGAAAATGCACACAGTACTGAAGGGTAGCACGAAAAGGGAGGACGGGAGGAAAGTGTACAGAGGAAGTGCAAGAGACTAAGGAGACGGACTGGGGTGGACAGAGAAGTAGGCAGCAAGGGGGAGGAGGATGATGGGTGGAAGGGAGCAAAGCAGTAAGGTGGGGAAAAAGGGGAAAGAAGAGGAAAGACATGGATGAGGATAGGATGGAATGAGGCAATCAAGAGGAATGTTGAGGAAAAGGGGGCAGGGACTAAAGGGGCCTGGAAAGGACAGAAGAGAAAGGGAGGCACGTAATTCCAAGGCAATTCAAACAGCAGACGAGCTTTTTCACAAGTAACAAGAAAACGTCAACCATCACGGGGGATGAGGAAAGGTTTGTTCCAATACGAGTGAAGATTGGGATTGCTGCGTGTATAGATTTATTCCAAATAGAATGTACATGTACCACACGTGGATAACGTACACATAGATTGTAAGCAACTATAACGCCAAGCTGCCAGTGCTGCCTGACCCAGCTACATACCTTCTCAAACATTAGGCGAGAAAGAAATCCTTCAGACCTTGCTTGAAGCTATAGCCAAAAACGCTTAGATGAAAAGCAGTTAATGAGACCATCAGCAGCATCGGCATCCGTACGGAAGCAGGAAGGTGTGCATGTATGAAGGCAACTAGATGGCCTCGATGTGATCGACGTTAGGAGTGCGCCTATTAGTGGGAGCTTCAGCGAAGTCACTCCCCTTCAGCTCTGCGGACGTCTTGTCAATTGCTCGGTTCAGCTCGGCAAGCTTCTCATTCATTTTCCTCCGCTTCTCCTGAAACGCGAGCCATGCGACAAAGTGAGCTACCTCGACTTACGGGAAAAAAAACGCGATCTCAAAGTGAGAGTTCAACCCACCTCGAGGTTATCACTCTCGCTAATCCACTTCGGGAGTTTCGGTGAGGAACCCTCCTCGTTTGTCCCGAGAATGGCCTTTGAGATCTACCAGGGATGAGTGGGGTTTCAGGGGACATTTTTTACACATGATGATGCAAAATTCCATGAAATAACCTGTTGCAGAATCATCAAGTGACTAACCTGAGGTGCGAACAGGTAGCCGAGGGCACCAAATACAACGCCACCTAGAACGAAGCCAGGTAAAAACCCGCCTCCACCATCTCTCCTGCATGGATGAAGGTATTCGCAATGAGCCAGGCCGAAAAAACACCACATCCAGCAACAAGGCAACCACGTCTTATATAACGGTGGCCCGATAAGAGGACACGGCATGTCACCTGTATTCAGAATCTGCCACAACAAGTGTCCGTGTTGCGGTCCGTCTGTTGTTGAGAGCTCTGGAAACCACCAGTTTCGGTGAAGATGTCAAGGACTTGGCTCCAGCAAGGCCTTGGAAGCTAGGGACCCCTGAAACGGTACCATGTGGAAAGGTAAAAACTAAGCGACGATGCAAGTCGGTACCGTGAGCGTATGATGTGCACCGTTCTTACCTAGCGAGCTCTTGGGTGCCAGAAGGACGGCAGTGCTACTGGCACATAACATTTGAGTGGTTGCCATGGCTGAAACAGCGGGAGATCTAGAGCTGGCGATGCGAGGGACAATACAGTGAGTGATGCTATGGAAAATGGGAAGAAATCTGGCTGTTAGGTGATAAGACGACACAGCGGGGGTCTAAGGAGATGGCTGATATCAATCTGGTGGTTTGATCTGGAAATCCCAGCTGTTAGGCTGTTGCGAGTCTGGCGACTTTGGCGAAGTCGAATATGTCAACCAATCTGGCAAACACGCTAGCAGTGTTCCTCCCAGTAACGCACTTCGCTAAGCAGCCCTGGAGCTCATTTTCGAGAAAGGTGAGTCTTGTGACGTGTTGTCACCCGAGAAAGCCCATCACTCTCGCACACGTGGCTGTGCATCGCTGTCACCAGATATCTGACCACCGTGGCTGGTAACCGCAACGTTATTGGCAGACGATTCTCTATTCCCTTGCGACACTCTATTGGCGAACAGATTCTCTTCTTGCCGCGCTGTAACGTCCGCGAACCCAGCACCCGCTCGGGAATGGCTCGCCAGGGCGTCGGAGATTCCGTGGTCCCATCTTTCCGCCTTCGCTGGTTGGGTCATCTCAATTTTCGACAAGCTATTGGCTATATCGTGCTGACAAATTGTCGGATGCTGACTCAGCGCAGCTGAATCTCTCGAGAATGCCGCCGAGTCGCTTTCCTCCAACACCCACCTTCTCGAACCATATTGCCAACACAAGACAACATATGCATAAAAAAGCGGCAAGCATCTTCTTATTTTCATCCTAGCCCTATCTCCCGTTCACCCCCTAACGAGTGTCAGACTGCTTACAGCTCGGCGGTAGCCACGCAGGGCATAAAATTTCCGATCGAATCTGCTTCCCGAGCCGCCACGTTCTGTGATCCAGGCATCCTGTCCCAGCTCCATTAGCCACGCAGAACCCTAACGCATTACGTCGTCCCCAATGGCGTGTCTAGCTGCTAGCTCCCAAGTCGCATTCAGAGGCGTGGCTCTCTGCAATCCGCAGGTTGGCATCCGCATATACGCTCTAACGCCATGTGCTCTTCCGTTGCTCAGGCTGTTTCGAAGGACGCAACTTCAGACGCTGTGTCAGCCGCGTACCCTGAGCATTCTCGTACCACGCATTAATTACTAAGGTTGTTTCCAAGGTCGCGCATTTCATCCTAACGGCGGTATCATCATGGTGAATGCAGGCTGTCAACAACGCGAGCGTGGGTGGAAATGCCAGACGATCGGTGGTTCGCTGCAAGGTGGCTTCGCCTGGAGTCGAGAAGGCCGATGCCTCCGCGTCTGCCGGCGAGTACACGCCGACAGGCGACGCGTCCACAATGAACCTCATGTCCGGCGCCATCAACGCGCTCTTCGGCTTCCAGGTAGATTGGACATGTTTCGTAGATCTCGAAAACGAGAAAGGAACTCCGGTAGAAGTAGAAACAACTCGAAGGCGTCCTGAATGAACTTCATGACCGGCGCCGCGAATGCGCTTTTCGAATATCAGGTGCAGTCGAGTCGACTGCAACGTGATCCCGGTTGAGATCACACCTCCAGCTTGTCAAAGATGGGGGCATGTAGCAACAATAGTCAATCGAAAACCTTCATGTACACATGTTGCGAAGGTCGGATTGAGTGTTTTCTTCACTCACTCCTTGTCCCCCCTCCGATCCCGTTGCTGTATCGGCATCGCAGCCTTTTTTCAGGTTTGCAGCGGGAAAGGCGCGCGAGATGATGGTCAAACGAGGCGATGCCATCGGTTTCCCATGGGCGCCGCGTCTCGCGGAGCTCAAGCGGCACGATTGGGACGAAGAGCTGCGATTAGTCGGCGCAACGAGCCGCGTCCCCAGGGACGGCAGCGGGGAGTACGTCTACCCGGAGTACTACACGAAACCGTTCCACGCGTACGAAAAGGGTAACCTTTCGCTGGACGCGGCTCTGGAGGTGGAGCTCGCAGCGAAGGCTGTGCACGCCCCGGTCTTCGACCCCGAGGTGCGTTTCTATCTTCCTATCTTGTCGACCCGCTGCGGTGAAGGAACACGATGCTAGGGTCTGAGGCTCCAGAACCAGTTCTGTCTCCTCCAAACACGCTGAAACGAACCGACCAGTGCATCTTGGAGAGGAAGCGCTAGCTAAGGAGGAGAGGTCAATCGATTTTGGAGGTTACTCATAGCACACGCACCACATGAAGCTGGTCAACTTATGAGATCCCATCCCGTATACACCTCTCTCATCTCTCCCCTATTCTTTCCCCCGCCCGCCCGTTCTCTCCACCACTTCTCCCTTCCCTCCTCCCCTCCCCCGTTTTCTCTCCTCCATCCCTATTACCCCCCCTCGCTCCACGATAGAGCAAGACGCTAGACCCCGAGGGCGATGCGAATCTGAGGAGGGGGTACCACGCGAAGCTGGTGGAGCAGCTGCGCATCCAGCCCAGGAGCATCGTCGACCTGGGGTGCGCGTCTGGTCTCAGCACCTTTGCGCTCGCCGAGGTAAGCATGCATGCCTCCATGTGCGCGTGTTTCCATGCAAGCCTCGTGTGAGCCTGCTTCCAGCCCAACAGCCTCATTGCGCGTCCGGCCTCAGCACCTTCGCGCTCGCCGAGGTAAGCCTGGACCCAAGAAACGTCTTTCTGTAGCGCTTTTTTCAAACACCCGTCTTGTGCATTCCTTCCGAGACCCTTGCTGCTTTGCCTTCATGCATTCAGGGATGGTGGTGTGGGCGCTCATTTTCCTGCTGCTGATGCTGTACACTTGACTCTCCTGCGCATCGTCAACTGAAGGGCCCCTTCTCTCTCTAATTTCGCCTGAATACCCCGTCCTTCGGTTCACCCCGTGCAGACCTTCCCTGACGCGGAGTTTATCGGAGTGGACCTCTCGCCCTACTTCGTTGCTGCGTCCAACTACAACGTCCGGGAGAAGAGCAAACAAGCGGTGAGTATTAAGATGTCTAAACAGAGCAAGCAGGCGTCTCGGACTCTCTGCAGGCAGCGTTTTGATATCTCACTCTACATCACTCAACCCATTGAGCTGGCACCCGTTGGTCCTCCTGGATCCGTGCACTGGCACAAAGTGCTAATCCACGAATGATCGCTCACGTGCTCCATTGCACCATTTCCCACCCTCAAGGGGCGCGAGCTGCCATTCGAGCTCATTTTCTAATGCTCCATGATCGCTCAACGTACTCCTCAAAACCCATCCCAACCATTTCCAACCCGGCAGGGGCGCGAGCTGCCGTTCACGTCCATCCATGCAGCTGCCGAGGACACGGGGCTGCCTGCCGGCTCTGTGGTGCCACGAACTGCCATCCACGTACTCCCTCACACCCATCCCAACCCTTCCCAACCCAACAGGGGCGCGAGCTGCCGTTCACGTTCATCCATGCGGCCCCGGAGGACACGGGTCTGCCATGAGCTGCCAGCTACGTTCACTTTTTGGGCATCATAATCTCTATGCACTTCCCCACACCCATCCCAACCCCTCCCAACCGTGCAGGGGCGCGAGCTGCCATTCACGTTCATCCATGCAGCAGCAGAGGACACGGGGCTGCCTGCTGAATCCGTGGACCTGGTGTCCATCTGCCTCGTGTGCCACGAGCTGCCACGATCAGCAACGAAGAAGGTGAGGATCCCAGCGGGTGCAAGTGCTAGAGATATTGGGGGATGCACGTGTGTGTGTGTGTGTGTGTGTGTGTGTGTGTGTGTGTGTGTGTGTGTGTGTGTGTGTGTGTGTGTGTGTGTGTGTGTGCGTGCGTGCGCGCGCCGTGAAAGCACCCAGCTTCCTGCTGACCTGGTGTCCATCTGCCTCGTGTGCCACGAGCTGCCACGGTCAGCCACCAAGAAGGTGAGGAGCGAGCAATGCGTGTGCGGGTTGGAGAGAGGGAGGCAGGCATGTGCGCGTAGGTGTGGAAAAGGCACCCCAGCAGCACCAGAAGAGGGGCCTGCAGGCTGGGTGGGTGAACCTGGTGTCCAGATGCCTCATGTGCCACGAGCTGGCAAGATCAGCCAACACGAATGTCAGGGCGTGTGTGTGTGCATGTGTTAGGGAGAGGCGTGAGAGGTGTGAGTCTTAAGAGGGGGTGTGCATGGCTGTGCTGTGAGTGGCAGAGGAGGCTGGGCTGCCTTCCATCCTCTGCCGTGGACGTATAATCCATCCGTCTGTCTGGCGGCTGTCTGTTGAACACCATCGCTCAGCCCCTAGGAGCGTACACGAGTGTGCTACAGGGTGGCTCCATGGACAGTCAAGGTGGGTAGTGTGTGGTTGCCACTGAGGTCATTGAGACTTGACACAGGGGAGCCGGTGGATGGTGATGTCGAGATTTCGGGTGTTGTTGGACTCCTTGTTTCTGAACCCGCGTTTTCTCAACTATCCTTGTGCACTACTCAGATTATCAAGAAGGCACCCCAAAGTCCGAGGCCAAGGGTGTTGACCTGAGGCACCACAAGATCCTTCTTCCTGAACCCACTGCACCATGACCACCCCATCACCACTGCACCATGACCACCCCATGACCACTGCGCAGATCATAGAGGAGGCGCACCGCATCTTGAGGCCAGGGGGCGCGTTTGCAGTGATGGAGATGAACCCTCGCTCGCCCTTCTTCCAGAGGATCTCCAACAACCCCTTCACCTTCGCTGCGGTGCGTGGGCTGTGCTGGTGTGCTGTGTGCTGTGCACTGTGCGCCGTGTGCTGTGTGCTGTGTGCTATGCTCTCTGTGCTCTGTGCTCTGTGCTGTGCGCTGTGTGCTGTGCGCTGTGGTGCTGTGCGCTGTGTGCTGTGCGCTGTGGTGCTGTGTATTTTGTGCCATGTGCTGTGTGCTTCCTCCTAAGGCCCATCTACCTGTTCTTCTACTCTCCACTCCCGTTCCCTCCACTACCCTTCTCTCCACTTCCCTTCTCTCCACTTCCCTTCCCTCCGCTTCCCTTCTTCTCTTCACTCCCCTTCTTCTCTCCACTCCCCTTCTTCTCGCCACTCCCCTTCTTCTCTCCACTCTTCTTCTCACCACTCCCGTTCTCTCCACTCCTCCAACCCGTCCTGTTCTCTCCCCTCCTCCAACTCGCCCTCTCCACCTTTGCCCCATATGCAGTTCAAGGCAACGGAGCCATACCTGGACGACTATCGCACGTTCCCCATCGAGGATGCCATTGCAGAGAGAGGCTTTGAGTACCCGCAGCAGATGGAGAGCAGCCCTCGCCACCGCTGCATTGTCGCCCACAAGCTTTAAAGCAGATAGGTATTCAGCCTGCAGCAATTTTGTAATGCAACGTCTAATAAAGGGGGTGAGTTTACCCAACTTGGTGTTCATTGGACAAAGGAAGAATTTCACATCAAAATTGCTCGCAATGGTTCGCCATGGGTCACACACAACAATCACAGTCAGTCACCATGGCAGTGCAGCAAGCATTGCCACTAGCCCATTTGAGACCAGTTAGAGAGGAAAGGTGAAGAGGATTAGGAGAAGCTGGAGATTCAAGAGAGTTCAGGCTCAGGAGTTCAAGTTCAGAGCATTAAAATGAGATGCATGAAAGCAATTGACTGGATGAGATGCATCAGCAGCCCCTTGCACAGTATCCCTGCACCCCACTTGCTAGCCAACTTGTTCCACAGGCTATAACCAGCCATCCCACGGTCGTGTTTACGAGCAGAAACATGCGGTAGTCAGGACTCAGGATTTGTCAACAGCATCAATTACAGCTTTGCATTTTCAAGCATGCTAAGCCAGCAGCCTGGGAGGGTCAAACGCAAGGCCCAGCAGTGTGGCTTCAGACGCCTTCAACCTTTTTATGCTCTCTTCCAGCCGAGCCCTTCGTTGCTGGTCAACTGCCTTGAGAGCCGCAATCTTGGAGATGTCTCCTCCATGAATCTCCCGCCACACAGCGCCGTCAGTGCTATCCAGCAGGGCGGTCTCAAGGCACATGCGAATCTCCATGGGAATCGCGTCACACATCCGCTTGTGCATCACCTTGGCATACGAGAACATGTTGATCTGCAGGTCCCTCGCTGCCTGGTCTTCATTGCTGATCAGGTTGCCGAGTGAAGCACGGCTGGAAGCGAAATCCTCAACAGAGGGATAAAGGGAAGCTTGGCCTTGAGCATTTGCTTTTTTGAAATCGGCCATCTTCACATGGATTTTGGAAACCGTATCCATGTAGTAGTGGTTGAGCGTGAAAATCACCTTCCTTTCCTTTTTCAGCGTGTCCTGAACGAAACGGTTTGCAGACTCCTTGGCCTCCCTCAGAGCATGGAGGCCTTGCAGGTGAACCACGTTGTTCAAGCCAGGGTATATCCCACAGACATGAGACGCCACAGCCTGCTGCACCTCCGTTGCATACGCAAAGCAATCATTCACAAGGAGCAAGCACAGCCCTTCGATGCTATCCACCACCTCCTGAACCAGCTGCCTCACCACAGCCTGATCCAGCATGTTTGGGAGTGAAATCCCCGCCACCTCTTTCAATGCCTCTTTACACCTTTCAGAGTATTCTTTGCCAAGGAATTTCGGGAGAGCACCGCGCATTTCAGCCTCGAATTTGCTGAACCTCTCGTGCAACCTAGCAGCGTAGTGCATTTCGGCGTTGCCTTGAAACGACCCGTACCTCCCGCTGATAACGCTGCTCATCAGGTCACGTAGCTCCTGGATCGCTGAAGAAATTACACCCAGAGCTGCAGCAGTCGATGTGGCTGCAAGCGGAATCGTCTGCAATTCAGATTCCTTTGCAGCAAGGGCTTTCTGAATGGCCTGTCTGATTCTCGGGATGCTGTCTGCCACCCTCTTGGCCTGAATTTCCGTCAGGCGTTCAGCCAATGCGGGAATCCCAAGGGAGTGGGACTCAATCTGGCTCAATTCCGGATGGTTATTGAAAAAAACCGCTTCTGCTTTTCTTGCATCGTCATGCGTAGCGTCCGCGTCAGTCTTGTTCCTGACACACACATATCCAAGCCCGATCCGCACGGAATTGCCTTGAATCTTCTCATAGAGGCCGTCAGGAGCGCGGTCGACCTTGGTGACGACAGCGAGGGTGCGATCGCCGTCAGGGTCCACCTCTTGCGACATGACGATGGACTCGCACGTGGAGAAATCCACCTCGGCTGCCAGCACGTTCAGAATCACGCTCTCTTTTGGAGTGATGTAGTGCATAATCATCGCCTTCACCTGATTGTAGATGTCCTTCGGTTGGTCCTCGATAGGAACGCGCGTGATTCCGGGGAGATCGACGAGGGTTAGGTCAGGCAAATCTGGTCGCCGCACTTCCAGGGTGATCGGGCAATTCATGACGCCTTTCCGGCTGCCAGCTAAAGCTACCGTCGCGTCGGAAATCTCCTGCTCTATCATCGCTTCGCCAGGTAGGACTTTGGACACTTTACCAGAAACCGGGGTGTATTCGATCGTAATCTCATTTTGACCGTTGACGCACGATTGGAGCCTCAGGATCAACGGCACGCGAGTGACGATCCCCTTGCCTCGCGGCAGGTTGATCCCGGACAGGTTTTCCAGCACAGACGACTTGCCGCTGGATTGATCGCCGACGACGACGATCGTTGGCAGCTCGATTCCTTCTTCCTTGAGACCCAGGACTCGCAACTTGTCGATCGCGTCGAGCATCGGACGGACATTCTCGTTGAAGGAGGAAATGAGTGGAGCCATGGCAGGAAGTGAAGGGTTCGGCTCAGAAGCCTTGAAAGTAGGACAGGAGAGAGCGTAGCATGCTTTGCAGTGTTACTTCCTTGATCTAACCCTTCTTATTGGCAGCAAATGGCCCGTCATACCCATAAACGGGCCCCCAATCCGTGTCGTGTCGCGCGCTCGCAGCGCTACTCACGCGGAGCCAACGTCACAAAGAAGGCAAGGTCACGGGACCATTCAAACTCACGGATCTACTCACAAGTTTGGACCTCCCGCAACTATTCGTGGTGATAACGACATTACGATTGTCGAGGGACACTCTACGCACTAACAGTGCAACCATTGTGTAAAATGACGTGCAGATTAGAATCCTGCGGCGCAAAACGAGACGTGTACCCTCTGCAGCCCTGTTTCCGGCATTAAATCGTGCTGAACGTTTTGTGTCCTGTGCGGTTTGGCTTGCGTCAAAGCCATGGCTTCCGTCTCATTGCTACCGTCTTATTTCTGTCACAACCATTTGCCTCCGTCACAGCTAAGGGCGGGTCCAGCGCATACGTTTACAGGTACTATACAGTTCATTCGTCGTGGTTTGAAAAGATATCAGGCGGTGAACAGCGGTTTTAAAATTGCACCGTTTTGAACCGTGACGCATTACAGATTACCGCACTGGATGAACCGTAATGTACGGAAAATGGACGCACTGGACCCGCCCTAAGGAGCATCCTGCGAACATGCATCCTGTGAAATTCATTGAACCTATCTTCATTACAGTGTGATGCAACTGCGCATAACTTCTGGGACAATCAGTTTATCAAATAAATCACCTAGACAGAACAAGGCAAGGAAATAAAAAAGAACATAGAGATGTTGATGGCCAGAATTATAGTGCTTAAAAAATGAAGCACAGAGGTTCCATGCGACTTAGGCGGAGGAGAAAGCAATGTAAATTATGTAATAATGTGCATGCGAAAAACTAATGCAGTGAATGTTTTATTTTCGTCTCCAAATTTAGTTGTCTTGTCTGAAGGTTGGAATATTGTTGCGTTACATTGTATCGAACCTTGAGGATTTTTTCACCAAAATTGGACACCAGTTCTTCGCGTACGATCCAAGGTAGTGATGCTCGCAAGCGAAACGCCACGGCATGTGCAACATAATATGAGGGTACAGCTTCAGGTCGCCCGGGACCAAATGCTGCGGGTATTCAACGTACTCCATGTTTCGCGGCGTTTTGTTTCGTTTATGCACGTTAGATTCCACAATGGCTACACTGCTGACAGTTGCTAGGAGTTCTTTTCACCACCCTCAAGAATTCGTCACCGCGAATAGTTGCGGCAGCCTCTCTTTTGTGAGAAGCCCGTGGGCTTTACATCTTTATGATGCTGGCGTGAGCAGTGCTGCGAGTACATGACGTGACGGGTGGGCTAGTAGCAGTCCCTGGCTGGTAGGTTGGGCCCTCCTGCTGCCGAATAAGAAGGCCTAGCTCCGAGGTACTATCATTGTGAATGGCGCTCCGCTCTCCAGTCCCTGGTCGCTGTTTCACCGAACCTGCTCGCCTCGCCATGGTTCATCTCTCGCGTCCTCCTCTAACGAGAATGTCCATCTTATGCTTAGTGCGATTCGGGTTCTAGGTTTGAAGGAAGAAGGGATCGAGCTCCCGACGGTCGTCGTGATCGGTGATCAATCCAGCGGCAAGACTTCCGTCTTGGAGAGCCTCTCCGGAATCAGCCTGCCGCGAGGGAAGGAGTCTGTCGCTCAAGTGCCGTTGATTCTGCAGCTGCAGTCATGCGCGAACGGACAGGATTTGATAAAAATCGAATACACCCTTTCTTCTGGTAAGGTGTCTAAAGTCTTACCTGATAAGGGGATGATCGAGCAGGAAATTTCCGAGGCGACGGTGGCCTTAGCTGGGAACCAGAAAGGCGTCGTAAATTCCCCCATCACCCTGCAAGTGCAGCGACCCGGCTTGCCTGACTTAACACTCATAAATCTCCCGGGAATCACGCGCGTGCCTGTTGAAGATCAGCCAAAGGATATATACGGTCAAATCAAGGCGATGATTATGCACTACATCACACCGAAGGAGAGCATCATTCTCAATGTCCTGGCAGCCGAGGTGGATTTCTCCACGTGCGAGTCTATCGTCATGTCGCAGGAGGTGGATCCTGACGGCGATCGCACCCTCGCTGTCGTCACCAAGGTCGACCGCGCGCCTGACGGGCTCTACGAGAAGATTCAAGGAAATTCCGTGCGGATCAAGCTTGGTTATGTATGTGTCAGGAATAAGACTGACGCGGATGCTTCTTATGAGGATGCAAGGAAGGCAGAAGCCGCCTTCTTTGATAACCATCCGGAATTGAGCCGGATTGGGTTAAGCTCCCGCGGAGTTCCGGCTCTGACTAAACACTTGATGGAGATTCAAGCCAAGAGGGTAGCCGACAAGGTCCCACAGATGAGAAAGGCCATCCAGAAAGCACTTGTTGCGAAGAGGCGTGATGTAATGAGTGGCGTCATCGGCGGGAAGAATGTCATCGCCAGTGAGAAGCAAGGCCACCCTCCAAGCAACGAGACGGTGCTCTACTCTGCTAGGCTTCGCGAAATGTTCAACAAATTCGAGGCTCAAATGCGGGCTGCTCTCCCGGACTTCCTTGGTGCAGACTACACTGAAAGGTGTAAGAAGGTGTTGACAGAGATGCCTGAAATTCCTCTTCCAAACATGCTAGATCAGGCTGTGGCGAGGAAGCTGGTTCAGGAGGTGGTGGAGAGAATTGAAGCGCCGTGCCTTTAGCTGGTGAATGACTGTTTCGCCTTTGCAACCGCTGTGCACCAAGTTGTGGTGGCACATGTCAGCGGGATACATCCCGGGCTGAACGACGTCGCTCAGCTTCATTCAGGCCTACACGCTCTGAGGGAGGTCAAGGATTCTGCAAACCGCTTTGTTCGGCTCTTGTTAAGAAACGAGAAGAAGTTGGTCTTCACACTTAACCACAGCTACATGGATACTGTCTCACAAATCCAAGCACAGATCGCCAATTACAAGAAGACTCAGCCAGATCTTGCGAATGGAAGCTCCCCTCCTGTACCCTCTGTTGAGGATTTCGCCTCCAGCACTGCTTCACTCGCTAACCTGATCAGCAATGAGGACCAGGCAGCGAGGGATCTGCAGATCAACATGTTCTCATATGCCAAGGTGATGCACAAGCGGCTGTGTGACGTGATCCCCATGGAGATTCGGGTGTCCCTTGAGACCGCTCTGCTGGATGGCACTGATGTTGCTGTGTGGCGGGGGATTCATGATTGCGATATTGCCATGATTCTTGCTCGGATGGAGGCTGACAGCAACGCAGGGCTCGACTGGAAGAGACCAACAGGTTGAAGGCTGCTAGCTAGCCGAGTCTGAGAGTTCATTATTTGTGTGTCATGATACTGGAGTTCGTTCAGAAGCTTGTGAACTTGCGTTCGTGTGATAGATTTGGAATTTGAAGAGATGATGCTTCCCTCCTCCCCCTTAGTCATAGATATGGAACTTCTGTGCAAATAGTGACGTTCAGCGTTGTAGCTTGTGACAGGAACTTGGGATGCTCATCATGTTGTAACGAGTGTGTGGATCAGATGTTGCACAGTGTGCTGATCACTTAAGTTGAGTCCTTCATGCCTAAGTTCCCCTGCCAGTTCCCCATGTACCCCCTTGCATGTTTTCCCCACCACCTCTCCCTCTCAATTTCCCCTCCAAATCTGCTTTGTCAGTTCCCCCTGCCAAACCCCCCTGTTAGATTCCCTTGCCTAATCCCCACTGCCAGTTCCCCACTGCCAGCTCCCCGTGCCAGCTCCCCGTGCCAGTTCCCCTTGCCAGTTCCCCATGCCAGCTCCCCATGTCAGTTCCCCATGCCAGCTGCCCATGCCAGTTCTCCCTGCCCACATCCTCCCTGCAATTGATTCACTCACGTCTGCTGTGTATTCATGTGTTCACTACTCAGTTCCTTCCCATCACAAGCTGTTTTCGTTTTGCTACTATCACTGTCGCTCTACTCTGCCTCCTCTTAACCCCCTCCCCCCTCCCCCAACCCCAATCTGTCTCGCCATATGCTGCTGGTGACTCTTCTTATAATACAGTTTTTGTGATCAGAGTTCTCTTAGCTAGGGCTTCTTTTACTCTCTTTCTTACTTGCTTAAGCTTTTCTCGAGTACTGCTGCCCCTCCACCATGAGTGACAACGTACCGCCTCCGTTTTTGGCTCCATGATGCGAATAACGTCTGTGATTCGAATGGGGCTGCCATTTCCCTTGGCACTCTACCCTCCACTCCTGGAACACCGCACTTTCTCAATTGACACCATCCTTTCCCCCGCTGGCTCCCCCCACCTTCCTCCAAACCTCCTTTTCAACCCGATGCCTATCCCAAGTTTGTGGAGACGCCTCTTTTCTTCGGCGCTTAAACACCACCCCCCAAACCCCCTCCCCCCAGCCTCTGCTCCAAGTCCGCCGAGTGAATGCTGCAGGAGGCGCTCAGCTCGCCCCCAATGAGGTTGCTGCTTGATGCGAGTCAGTGGGGACCTGCAAGGATGAGTTTGAGATGTATATGGATGTGGTATAGGGAGGGCGGCAGTGCGTGTGCTTGTACCGTAACACTTGAGGATTTTTTGGAGTGATACAAAACTTCCGGGATGAGTTTTGTGGTTCATACGGGTGTGGTATAGGTTGGGTGTCAGTGATGGGGGGATTAATCAGCAAACTGATGGGCAGTCTCTGTGCTTGTGGTCATCATGCTCGAACATCCCATTCTGTGGTCATCATGCTCGAATATATTTCTTCAAAAGAGCAGCTGCGCAGCTAACATACGCTTGCGATTCTCTGTTGTACAATTTTGATGCACGCAATCTCAAGCGTGGTTCAGCTCGATGCAGCACAAGTCTGAGGAGAGGCTGGTCCAGTACGGGGCCGTAGGTAGGAAAACGCCCTAAGACGTAGAAGCGCTTTGTTGAAGCGAGTCCCATAGTGCTTGGCCCTCCTTGAATCCTGAATTCGAATCAGACAAGAGAGACAGGTACAAGACGGAATATGTCACCCCCATATCGGTCTATATATAAGGCTGTGCGCAATCCTCAGGTCAAATCAAGTCAACACAAGTCTACTCATTGGTAGTCAGCTCACGTCAACTAATAAAAGGCTCCAGACAACTCAGGTCAACTCAAGTCACAGCTGGTCTCACACACTCACCAGCAATGGCTGGCAGGGGCGTGACATGCACGCCAGTCATGATGACCCAGTGCACGTGTCGCCATAAACCAATTAATTTAAAGTCAGCTCAAGTCAGCAGGCCACCAGTCCTCACGGCACTCACCAGCAGTGGAGGCGAGGGAAGCGGCATGCACGCCATTCATCACGCAGTGCACCGTGCACGACTCGCCATAGTCCAAGTCTGGCAGGAGCTTTGGCGTCAGCAGGAAACACCTGCAGGAGGGGACGTTGGTGCATGGGGAGGACGAGAGAAGGAGGGGTGCACACGGGAACGCACAGGTGCACATGTGACAGAGAGGATTATCGCGGGCACAAACAGCGATGCTCATTGGGGCCGTCCATGGCTTGACTTGACTTGAGGATGCCATGCCAGACACACATGGCGTGGCCTGTGCTACCCCTGTGCTTGATACGCCTCACAAGGTATGCGTATGCTACGATGTACAACCTATGCTGGTCCCAACCCACTGTGGGGTCCTCGCCCTCCCCATGGAATAATGAAGGCCACTCACTGCGGGGTGTGGTCGTGGGTGCCCACTCACTGCGGGGTGTGGTCGTGGGTGGCGGCGCGCACGAGCTGTTGGAACATGTTGCGCTCGTTGGTGGGGTCCATGCCCTGGTTGATCTCATCCACCACTCGGAACGGACACCGCGTTAAGTCCTGCAGCGACACCAGGTACAGGATCGTTGACACAGAGCGCTCCTGGCATGGGGGAAGGGAAGGGAGGGCACATGGGAAACGGGAGGAAACAAGGAAGGGAGGGATTGCATGTCCTGGTTCGGAACGGACAGCGCGTCAGGACCTGCAGCGACACCAGGTACAGGATGGTTGAGAGACCGAGCGCTCCTGGCATGGGGGAAGGGAACAAGGTTTGCAGGATGGGGAGGGTGGAAGATACAGAGCGTGATTTCATGCCGTGCCGAGGGGATTGAGCATTGTGCACGTTAGGTAGTGCAAGGAGAGCAGGTGGAGAATGGTGGACCGAGGGGAAGGGAGAGGGGGGTTGAAAGCAAGCAAGTAATACAAGCAGCAACACAAGGAGCAAAGTTAAGGCAACACCAGCAGGCGACGCACGCTACAGATGGACAGCACAGCAAGAACCCCTTTAAGCAAGAAACGTACCCCTCCGGACTGGTGGTGCGCACTCAGGTCCTGCAGCTCTGCACTCTCCCTGATGCATGCATTCATCACCACATAAAGAGCACAAGGCAGGGGGTTAAGGAGCAGAAAAAGGGGCAGGAGGCCAAGGGGAGGACGGTAGACGACGAGAAGAGATATGCGGCAACGTGCAGAGACTTGTGATTAGGACTGGATGAAATGTGTGATCACAAGGGCTGTTATTCTGAGGTGTGGGCATTTACAAGAAAACGCATGTGTGTGGGAAAGGAACTCAACTGATAGGGGCAAGTGCGTGGGATGGGAAAATGCACAAGTCGACGAGAGTTTCTGAGAAATTGGCCTTGGTAGGAATCTTAGGGAAATCAAGGGACCTGCGATGAAAATTTCTTGCAACTCCAATGGAGCATAATCACCACCTAAAGCTGAATCACCTGAACTTGACTCGGATCCGAATGCCGTATGAACGAAAGTCAGCGCCCCTCTCATCTGAAGGGAGACAAGAAGGGGAGGTGCGTCGCAATTTGTTGGCTGAATGATGGGCGGTGGTGAGGGTGAGGGTAGACCGCATATGGCCATTCGTTAGCTGAAAGGTTCTTGAAATCTTGAGGTTAGTGATTCTTTGGGATGGTAGCTTATTGAGAATGAGAAGGGAAAAGCTGACATCTTCCCTCACTCCCCCTTTCAAACCTACGCCCAGCGCCACTGCCTGTGAGTAGAATCAAAAGCACTTCTCCATCTGATGCCATGCCATCGACTCAGAATTACTGCCTCCTCCACCACACCTTCTCGCAGTTCACTCCCTCACTCCGCACCAGCCTCCATTAAGCTGTTTCCCTTCCCACTCACACGTTCTCATGCTCGCTTCCCCCCCCAACACCCTCTCCCCCAACACCCGCTCTTCCCTCGCTCACCTAGAGCCACCTCCCCAGCAACGGCCATTTCCTGGAAGTTTCTGGAGAAGGCCTCGTTGATGCGAATGATCAGCGAACGGAGGCGAGGCAGCCAGAGACCCTGGGATGGGATGGTGCCACGTGGCAGATAAGGATTAGATGGTGCCACGTGGCAGATAAGGATTAGATGGTGCCACGTGGCAGATAATGATTAGATGGTGCCACGTGGCAGGTAGTGATTAGATGGTGACACGTGGCATATGGTGATGGGATGAGACATGCGGCAGAAGCAACAGAAGGAAGCACATGGCAGATGGAACGAGATGATGACACGCGGTCCAAGCCAATGAGACCGCGACACGTGGCAGAGCCCATGGCATGTTTCGAATCGCATGTCCCAACACCCCATGTCTGACCTGAACCCTCTCCATTGCATCTAGCCCCCATCCCCTTACACTCACCTGCACCTGCTCCACTTCCTCCCAAAGCTCCTCCAGCTGCTGCAGTAACACCCGTTATAGTCACACAGACCCAACCCCCATAACGATCACCTGAACACCAATTACAGTAACACGCATTACAGCAACACACATTACAGTCACACACACCCCACCCATTCTCACCTGCACGCGCTCCACCTCTGCCCTAAGCTCATCCAGCTGCTGCCGCTCACTCTCCACCTTGCCCTGCATGCTGCGGATCTGCATTGAAGCACATGCAGCGAGGGGAGGGTTAGGGGGGATAGCGGGGAACGCGATAAATGAAAGCGGTAAATCGGGGAAAATGGGGGCAATGAGGGATGCAATGTGTGGGGTCTCACTCATCAACTTGGCCGCACCCTGCAGGTCTGGATGGAGGCGTACGTGGGGTTTGGTCGGAAGGAAGTGGGAGCAAGACAACTTTTGAGATGTCCCAAAATTCGGGAGAAAGTGGGTGCGAGGCAAGGCCAAGAAGTGGCGACAGGAGGTGTGATGTGAGTCAAGAGCCTTGCAGGTGCTGCCTGCCCCAACAGGATGTGTTTCAAAGAATGCAGCAACTTAGAAAGAAGTTTAGAGCCGACTAAAAACAGCTGCTGCGCCAACAGGATGTGCTTCATCGATTGCAACAAGCTTGGAAAGAAGATGCTCCCCTCTCTCACCTGCCCCAGTCGCTCCTGGTGGTACTGCTGGAAAACACACAGTATATCTCACCTCCTCTTTCAACTGTTCTCCCGCCTGCTCTTTAGGTGTCTTTAGGTGTGCGCCTCTCCCACCTACTCTATCTCCCATTCACCCGCTCTCTCCCACCTCCCTACTCACAAGCTTTTTCCTCCCTCTCACTCACCTGCTCCTGCCGTTCTTGGAACTGCTGCAGCACGTGCGGGTTGGGGCACACGATGCGGTTCGCCTGCCCTATGCGCTCCTCCACCTCCTCCTGTAGCTCCTCCAACGAGTCGGGCAGCTGAGTGAACGCCACAACACAACACCACACAACACCGCACGCGGCACAGAAGCACACACGAAAAGCAAAGAGGTAAGGCAGGGGCGACCACAGCCTGCCTGCCCTATTCGCTCCTCCACCTCCTCCTGTAGCTCTTCCAATGAGTCGGGCGGGAAGCTGCGGGAACGCCACAACACAACACAGCGCGCATAACAGAAACGCAAGGAGGCAAGACGTGCCTGCCATACGCGCTCCTCCACCTCCTCCTGTAGCTCCTCCAGTGAGTCGGGCAGCTGAGGGAACGGGCGTAGAGATTCAGGCAGGTCCGAGGGCGTCAGAAGTCGGCCCAATGTGCACCGCTACCAAAAGGTACGGAGAGGGAACTGAAACAGAGCACGGCGCCCAGACGCTGGGTTCTCGAGGGGAGAGAGAGTTGGGGAGAGCGGGGGTGGGGGAGAACAACGGGGCAAACGAGCATTTTGACGGGGATGGGGGGGGTGAACGGAAAAGAGGTGACTTGGAGTAAAATCATTCCAATATCAACATCACCACTTACAACCAACACCTTGTCACCCATCCTCACCGTTTCAAAGAGCCTCTTGGCCTCCTCATCTCTCCTCAGGTCCACCACCCCTCTCGCTGTCTCCAGTGCTGCTGCTGCCTCCTGCTTCGCTGCCGCCACCCGATCCTCCTCTGTGCAGAGACGCAGTGGGTGGGGGCAACAGGGGAAGGGCAGAAATGAGGAGCGTTACAACAGTGCTCCTGCTCCGCTGCTGCACCCGATATTCCTCTGTGGGCAGAAGAAGGGAAGAGGGGGCAGGAAAGTGGAAGCGTAGTAATTGGGGAGAGGGATGGGAGAAAGGTGAGTTCCACGGTGCTTCGACAATTGCAGCCGGTCCTCCTCTGCACTGGCAGACGGTGGGGGGAAGAAGGGGGGGAGGGTAGGGGAAGGGCAGGAATGGGGAGAGGGATGGGTGGGACCGTGGGGACTTCTAAAAAATCGCTCACAAAAATGGTTTCAAACTCCCTCCTGCTTCGCTGCCTGCACCAGATCCTCCTGCTTCGCTGCCTGCACCAGATCCTCCGGTGGCCGTAAGTGGATGGAGATGGGGAGAGGGAGGGGAGGAATGGAGGAAGAGGAACGGGGGTGTGCAAGGTGAGTGCGTAAGTGCCAACTGCGTTGCTGCTGCCTCACCCATCACATGGCCTCACCCATCACATGGCCTCACCCATCACATGGCCTCACCCATCACATGGCCTCACCCATCACATGGCCTCACCCATCACATGGCGTCACCCATCACATGGCCTCACCCATCACATGGCCTCACCCATCACATGGCCTCACCCATCACATGGCCTCACCCATCACATGGCCTCACCCATCACACGGCCTCATCATCCACACCACGCCAACTCACTCCTCATATCCCCCCTCGTTTTCCTTCTCTGTTCTCACATCGCATCCCCACAACCCCCACCCCTGCTCACCGCGCATCACCTCCTGCTGCAGCTTCAGCAGCTGCTCGTCCAGGTCCTTGAACTCGCCCTCTCGCTCCCGCACCTGGGGGGGGGGAGATGGCATGGTGCATGCATGGCTATGTTGGGTGCACGCTGTATTTGTGTGTTAGTTGGGTGCATGGGGCCTTGGTGCTTCAGCAGCTGCTCGTTCAGGTCCTTGAACTCGCCCTCTCGCTCGCGCACCTGATGTCGAGGGGAGGCATGACATGAAGCGAGGATATGACAAGTGGTGCATTGCTATATGGCACGTAGCATGTGGCGTATGGCTATGGCATCTGGCGCTACCATGGTGCACATGACATGAGCATGGTGTGTGCATGCTATGTTACACATGCCATAAGGCAAGCTCATGGGAAGTTACCAGGAAGGAGAGCTCGTCCACAGCAAGTTGCAGGGAGGAGAGGCGCCGCTTCTCCTGCCACAGGCTCAGTAGGTGCTTCTGGGGGAGGTGCACACAGGGAAAGGGGGGTGGGTGAGGGAGGGAGGATTAGAGGAAAGGGCGAACAGGGGAGGGTTTGGATTTGAAGCACACAGAAGCTCCAGGTTGGAGGCTCAGACTCAGTTGTTTCTGTAGACCGTTTCATAACACCGATGCACCACTTGAAGCAATTGTTTTTTCTAAACATGGTAGTGAGGGCAAAAGAACGGGAAAACGCGAAGGCAATGGAGGAAGCAGTCTGCATGGGGGCGTGCTTTGGCACCACATATGTCTTCCTGGCAATTCCCAACTGCCGCTCCATGCTCTGGGCAGCGCCCGCCCTTGCCCTCCCGCTCACTCTAAATCGCCCGTATAGTGGTGGCTGGCAGTGCCAGCCTGGCACTCACATGCGTCTTCTTGGCGTTGCCCAGCTGCCTCTCCATGCTGAGAGCAATGTCCGCCCTCACCACCCTCTGTCCATTCACTCTACAACGCCCTCTCGTGCAGTGGGTGGGAGGCACTCACATGCGTCTTCTTGGCATTCCCCAGCTGCCGCTCCATGCTGACAGCAATGTCCGCCCTCACCACCCTCTGTCCATTCACTCTACAACGCCCTCTCGTGCAGTGGGTGGGAGGCACTCACATGCGTCTTCTTGGCATTCCCCAGCTGCCGCTCCATGCTGACAGCAATGTCCGCCCTCACCACCCTCTGTCCATTCACTCTACAACGCCCTCTCGTGCAGTGGATGGGAGGCACTCACATGCGTCTTCTTGGCATTCCCCAGCTGCCGCTCCATGCTGACAGCAATGTCCGCCCTCACCACCCTCTGTCCATTCACTCTACAACGCCCTCTCGTGCAGTGGATGGGAGGCACTCACATGCGTCTTCTTGGCATTCCCCAGCTGCCGCTCCATGCTGACAGCAATGTCCGCCCTCACCACCCTCTGTCCATTCACTCTACAACGCCCTCTCGTGCAGTGGGTGGGAGGCACTCACATGCGTCTTCTTGGCATTCCCCAGCTGCCGCTCCATGCTGACAGCAATGTCCGCCCTCACCACCCTCTGTCCATTCACTCTACAACGCCCTCTCGTGCAGTGGATGGGAGGCACTCACATGCGTCTTCTTGGCATTCCCCAGCTGCCTCTCCATGCTGACAGCAATGTCCGCCCTCGCCCTCCGCTCCACCTTTCTGTTGAGTAAAAATACAAAGCATCTGCAAGTAGCAAGCAACCCTCACATGTGTCTTCTTGGCGTTGCCCAGCTGCCGCTCCATGCTGAGAGCAATGTCCGCCCGCGCCCTCCTCTCCACCTCCTCCATATTCTCGCTCTGCCCCGATTCTTCCACCAGCCTCCGCTTCTGCACTGCAGTGTTATGAAAAAATAGGTGGAGGGTAAGGGAGATGGCGTGTACACCTCGCTCCTTCCTACCGATGCCACCAAATCACGCTTCTGCACTGCAGCAGTGAGAGGGGAGGATAGGAGAGTAGAGAGGGAGGTGAGGGGACACATGGGGGTAACGCTCCCCTCCGCCCCAGCGATACCAGCAGCTCCTGCTTCAGCACTGTAGTGCCTTGCAGGGGAGAAGAGAGTGCAGACATTGGGGAAAAGGGAGGATGTCGGAGGAGGGGGCAAAGAAGGCAAGAGGCGGTGGCACATCAAGAGATGGCTGGAACAACGGGGATCGGAGCATGCACACTCTTTGGCCCAGTGATGCTCACAGGAGGAAGAGGAGGAGGAGGAGAGGAAAGGAGGAGGAGGAGGAGGAGGAGGAGGAGGAGGAGGAGGAGGAGGAGGAGGAGGAGGAGGAGGAGGAGGAGGAGGAGGAGGAGGAAGAAGAGAGTGAGAAAGTATAATGATCAGAGAGGGTGAGAGAGACTCACCAATGCGGTCCTGCAGGTCGGTGCGCTGCTTCTTCTGCCCGTGGTACTCGTTCACAATCTCATCCTGTGGGGTTCAGTGCGGTGCGAGGTGATTTAATTGGCAGGGACACACTGCATGCAGGCATGTGGCACACACACGGTATGGACATACAAACTATAGAGAACGCATAAATTAATTTCAACTGGCTGCTACATGCCTCTCTTCATCGCTCAAACTTCTCTAACTCTGGACACAAACATACACATGCACACACGCACAGCTCTTCCACACCCACCATATCCCACCTCACCCCTCCGCACCCCCACCTCACCCCACCGCACCCCACCTCACCTCACCCCACAGCACCCCACCTCACCCGCTGTCTCTCGCACTGTGCGGCCTCGGCCTCAAGAGCTCGCTGCTCCCGCCGCACGGCGTTCGCCCTCTCCTGCAGCTCCCTGCCCCTCGCATCAATGCGCTCCCTCTCTGCCTGCAGCTGCTCCTCCTCCTGCAACCCCGACTCTGGCGCCCACAACATGCACACAGTGACACTGACAAAGACGGGATTCACAATGTGTTCGTGCGTGATACACACACGCGCGCAAATACACACGCGCGCGCAAATACACACACGCGCGCAAATACACACACGAGCACAAATACACACACGCGCGCAAATACACACGCGCGCAAATACACAAACGCGCACACACACACACACACACGCGCGCGCGCACACAACCGCGCAAATACACGCACACACACGCACACGCCCTCCCCCCCTCCACAGACCACCCCCCCTCCCACACAAACAGAGACACATACATACAGAGGCCACGTGCAGTATCGAAAGGTACTCCTCGGGTTGAGCCACCTCAAAGATCCATGTGAGTCCACTTGGAGGGGCGCACCTTGGGAGAAGAAGCGGGAGGGGCGCACCTTGGGAGAAGAAGCGGGAGGGGCGCACGCCGTGCGCATTGATGGAGAGGGAGCCGTTGTAGCGCGAGCGCAGCCAGCGGTAGTGGCTCTCTGGCGTCCACAGGTCCTCCACTCCCCGCTCCTGTATCACCTCCGCGTTCCTATCGGCCTCCTGCGATCCAACAAACTGCAAGGGGTGGTGCGGTGTGGTGTGGTGTGGTGTGGTGTGGAATGGAACACGAAAGAGAGGGAGGAGGGGAAGCGAGAGTACACGAGGGAGGGTGATGGGGAGAAATTAGATTAAGCGGCTGTCGGATATCCACAGATTTTCCGCGCCCGGCCTCTGCATTGCCTCCACATGTTGATCGGCCTCCCATGCACACACGCACTCATTCACACGCACACGGACGCACAAACGCATGCACGCACGCACGCATGCACACACACTCAGACACACACACACACACACGCATGCACACACACACTCACTCACACACACAGACACACACACACACACACACACACACACACACACACACACACACACACACACACACACACACACACATAGAGCCATCCACCCACCCACCCACCCACGCACACACACACATGTCAGCAGGCAGCACTCACACAAATGCTGTGAGCAGGCAGCACTCACACAAACGCTGTGAGCAGGCAACACTCACACAAATGCTGTGAGCAGGCAGCACTCACACAAATGCTGTGAGCAGGCAGCACTCACACAAATGCTGTGAGCAGGCAGCACTCACACAAATGCTGTGAGCAGGCAGCACTCACACAAATGCTGTGAGCAGGCAGCACTCACACAAATGCTGTGAGCAGGCAGCACTCACACAAATGCTGTGAGCAGGCAGCACTCACACAAATGCTGTGAGCAGGCAGCACTCACACAAATGCTGTGAGCAGGCAGCACTCACACAAATGCTGTGAGCAGGCAGCACTCACACACACGCATGTGAGCAGGCAGCACTCACACAAATGCTGTGAGCAGGCAGCACTCACACAAATGCTGTGAGCAGGCAGCACTCACACAAATGCTGTGAGCAGGCAGCACTCACACAAATGCTGTGAGCAGGCAGCACTCACACAAATGCTGTGAGCAGGCAGCACTCACACAAATGCTGTGAGCAGGCAGCACTCACACAAATGCTGTGAGCAGGCAGCACTCACACAAATGCTGTGAGCAGGCAACACTCACACAAATGCTGTGAGCAGGCAGCACTCACAAAAATGCTGTGAGCAGGCAGCACTCACACAAATGCTGTGAGCAGGCAGCACTCACACAAATGCTGTGAGCAGGCAGCACTCACACAAATGCTGTGAGCAGGCAGCACTCACACAAATGCTGTGAGCAGGCAGCACTCACACAAATGCTGTGAGCAGGCAGCACTCACACAAATGCTGTGAGCAGGCAGCACTCACACAAATGCTGTGAGCAGGCAGCACTCACACACACGCATGTGAGCAGGCAGCACTCACGGAGCGGAAGAGCTGCGACTGCTGGTTGAGCACACTGCGCACCACTGGGGCCGCGTTGAACACCTCGTCCAATCGGTGCGTGACACCTAGGCGCTGCAGCTGTTGGGGGCAATGCACGTGGGAGCAGTGAGGGGGAGAGAAAGAGAGAGGGAACCGAGGAAGAGAGGGTGGAAGTGGAAGAGTAGGAGGAAGTAAGAGTCAGGAAGAAAGGAGGAAGGGAAGGGGGGAGGAAGGAGGGAGCAGGTGGAAGTAGGATGGAGGGAAGTGGGACGAAGGGATTACGAGAAACTCGAGGCAGAGGGAGAATGGAGGAGTAAGGCTCTAGAAAGGTCACAAAATGCAAGATTATTGCACAGAACAGTCATTAGAACCGGTCACATTCCAGAAGACTAGTTTTGAGGCGCCTCAACACGAGACTACTGCACAGAACGGTCAACAGAACTGGTAGCATTTCAGAAGAACTGCATGCCCACCTCTCACAGCACAGCACTCACATGTGCATGCATCCACGGCCATGGCATGTGCATCACTCACATGTGCATCCACGGCCATGGCATGTGCATCACTCACATGTGCATCCACGGCCATGGCATGTGCATCACTCACATGTGCATCCACGGCCATGGCATGTGCATCACTCACATGTGCATCCACGGCCATGGCATGTGCATCACTCACATGTGCATCCACGGCCATGGCATGTGCATCACTCACATGTGCATGCATCCACGGCCATGGCATGTGCATCACTCACATGCGCATCCACGGCCATGGCATGTGCATCACTCACATGCGCATCCACGGCCATGGCATGTGCATCACTCACATGTGCATGCATCCACGGCCATGGCATGTGCATCACTCACATGTGCATCCACGGCCATGGCATGTGCATCACTCACATGTGCATCCACGGCCATGGCATGTGCATCACTCACATGTGCATGCATCCACGGCCATGGCATGTGCATCACTCACATGCGCATCCACGGCCATGGCATGTGCATCACTCACATGTGCATGCATCCACGGCCATGGCATGGGCATCACTCACATGTGCATCCACGGCCATGGCATGGGCATCACTCACATGTGCATCCACGGCCATGGCATGGGCATCACTCACATGTGCATCCACGGCCATGGCATGTGCATCACTCACATGTGCATCCACGGCCATGGCATGGGCATCACTCACATGTGCATCCACGGCCATGGCATGGGCATCACTCACATGCGCATCCACGGCCATGGCATGGGCATCACTCACATGCGCATCCACGGCCATGGCATGTGCATCACTCACATGCGCATCCACGGCCATGGCATGTGCATCACTCACATGCGCATCCACGGCCATGGCATGTGCATCACTCACATGCGCATCCACGGCCATGGCATGTGCATCACTCACATGCGCATCCACCGCCATGGCATGTGCAGGAGGACCCAGCTCCTCAGGGCGACTGCTCTCGTTGACCACCGCCAAACCGAGGGGCTTTAAGTGGCGCACCAGGAAATCCCGGTCCTCCGGTACTGTTGTCACAAAGGCCTGCCGTGCAGAGATGGGAGAGCGGGAGAGGGGGAGATCTGGAGAGCAGGAGAAGCAGGAGCGGTTAAGTGGCGCACCAGGAGGTCTCGGACCTCCTGTGCTGTTGTCACAAAGGCCTGCCCGGGGGAGAGGGTTAACAGGAGGAGAGAAGAAGAGGAGAAGATGAGAATCGAAAAAGAGGAGAGAGGTGCAAAGAAACAGTGTGCTTCTGACCAACAGACATTATACCACATGTTGCTTGCTTGCCTTCCACACCCACCCCGTAATTGAACACTTGAATAGCAGGCTTATCACAAGCAGCGTTCAAAGAGAGTGCGAGAGTCAGAAACTTTTCACCTTCCACACCCACACCGGCACGTGCTGCTCTCACCTTCCACACCCACACCGGCACGTGCTGCTCTAGGCAGGCTGCATGCGCATCGGGGTCGATAACGTTCACCTGGGGGTGCGGGAGGTTGGAAGGGGGAGGCAGAGGGGATAAGGGAGCAGAGGAGCAACGCACCGCACCTCACTGCCCTGAAACACTCTTGCTGCTTGAGAATTCTCAAAGGGAAACCTGCATCGCGTCTCAATCTCTAAGCGGAAACTGGTGCGGCCAAACGGAGTGCAAGAGCGCGTTTGTTACACACTCGTTTCACACACAACACAAGATAGAAATACTCATGCTCTCCGGCGTCTCAAAATAAAGCAAGAGCGCAAGTGGGTTTCTACAGATTCTATTCATTCAAACATATGTTGCAAGGGTCCCGTCCCATCTCAGCGAGAATGGGTCCGTAACAGCGCCCTTGCACTGGATTCCCACACCAGAAGTCTCAAAGCTGAAGCTTGAATACCACCTTCCAATACTGGATCCCACCTCTCAAGCCTGCATCGCACCTTTCAAAGCTGGGTCGCACCTCGGCGAGAATGGGTCCGTATACGGCGCCCTTGCACTGGATTTTCAGAAGTCTCAGCTGAAGCTGAATCCCACCCTTCAAAACTGCGCCGAACCTCTCAAAACTGCGTCGCACCTCTCAAAACTGCGTCGCACCTCAGCAAGAATGGGTCCGTAGACGGCGCCCTTGCACTGAGCGCGGTTGTGGTCGAGCCACTCACACGCCTGCTTCAGCTCCCTGTCGCCCGCCCGCTCTATGCGCCGGTTGCGACTGTTCGCCACCTCGTTAATGCTGATGTGCGGAAGGGGATGGGGGAGTGGATGGGCGGGGGAGTGGTGGTGTGGGGGGGAAGGAGACATGTCAAACCCCGCTCTATGCGCCGATTGCGACTGTTCGCCACCTCGTTAATGCTGATGTGTGGAAGGGGATGAGGGAGTGGATGGGTGGTTGGTTGTGGGGTGGGGTGGGGGCATGAGACGTCTCAGAACCCGCTCTATGTGCCGGTTGTGACTGCTGGCTACCTCGTGCATGCTGGTGGGTGGTGGGGGGGGAAGGGGGAGGGAAGGGTGGGAGGGAACCGAGGGAAGTGGGAGGAAGGGTTTCGAGACGTCCCAAAACCTGCTCTATGTGCGTGTTGGGCACCTCATGCATGCTGATGTGTGTGCCTGTTGGCCACCTCATGCATGCTGATGTGTGTGCCTGTTGGCCACCTCATGCATGCTGATGTGTGTGTGGGACGGGAGGGAGAAAGGGTGGAGGGGTGGGAGTTGAAGTTGGGGGAAGGCAAGGGTGTGTGAGGGGTGGGGGAGCGCAGGGGGAGGGGAAGTGGTTGAAATGAAACCCCTCGGGTCTTGGGGGAGACACCTGCTCAAGACCTGCTCGATTCCCCTCGGACAGTTGCGACTATCTTGAGACTATTCCACCATGAGCGACTATTCCCCTCGGACAGTTGCGTTGCGACTATCTGGAGACTGTCCTCATGAGAGACTATTCCATTCGCATGCGCGGCGCGAGGAGCTCAACCGAAATGGAATCCAAAATGGCTCGCTTGGAAGTTGGAGCCGAGATAGAGCAAGGATTCACTGAGGATGATCTTTAAGCCCTCTTCATTATTCGTCCCCCTCAGAAGACACAACCCAGCTGCCGCTTTCCTTCTCACCCTCTCTCACCCCTCTCGCTCTCTCTCCCTCACACCCATCTCACCGTCGCTCCACGCGCCCCATCTGCTCCCTCAGAACGCTCATCTGCTGCTCCAGCTGCCGCCCCTCGCGCTCCTTCTCCCCCGCCTGCATCCGCAGCTCCCTCCCTCGCTTCGCCAAAGGGTCCTGCCCCCAGCCAGCACGGAGGGGGTGAAACAAACCGGGGGACGGGGAGAGAGTTGTGAGACGCTTAAGGACGAAAGGGGGTGGCGGGAGGGGGGAGGGGGGAGAGGGGAAGGGGGGGAGAAATAGGGCTGCATGCGGAGGAGAAAGAGGCACACATGCATGCAAGCAATGAATGCTGTCACCTTTTTATCCACCTGCCATGGGACATGGCACTGTAGCTTCAACTTCCAACCTTCAATCCTGGTTCCACTACAGAATACCATTTTCGTAAGTGGACATATACGCTCATCTTTGGTAACGTCCAGTCCCAGTGTTAACACGCTGCTGAACACTCGCGTTTTTGTTTTGTTTTGTTTTGTTTTGTTTTGCTTTTGTTTTTGTTTTTTGTTTTTGTTTTGTTTTTTGTTTTTTGTTTTTTTCGAGCAGACCTTAAACAAGCTTTTGCGGGACAACTTTGATTTTGACGCGGCGCAAATTCGCTCGCCGAAACAGAGCCGAAACCTAAACACCTCCTGGACATTCCAGCACTAAACCGCAACGGCTTTCTTGGGCGGCCATGGCCCCCCACTCCCCTTCCTTCTCCCATCACCCACCACAGCGGCCTTGGGCGGTTTGACTTCCGGCAGCGCGGCCAGCTGCGCCTCCAGCTGCTGCAGGTCCGCCTGTGCCTTGGCCACCCGCTGCTCGCGACTCTCCGCCTTCTTCTTCGCCTCCAACACGTCGCGCTGCCTCTCCACAGCTTGCTGCACCTGTGGAGGCAGGGGGGGCGTACATTGCACAGTGTGTGGTGTGAGAAGACCTTTCGGGGAGAGACCACGTTGATCTCAGATCAGACTCTTTCCCTCCGCGCATCCACCACGTCCCGCTCCCTCTCCACCGTGTGTGTGCTGCACCTGTGGGGGCAGGGAGGAGGGCAAGCAGGTGTAAGGGGGGTGTGTGAGGAGCAGCTCTCTCGAAGATGTCAAGCTGGGAAGATGTCGGCCTGAGCTAAGTGGGAGTCACTTTAGAGAATTCTCAAAAGCAGCTCTCTCGAATCGAAGATGTCAGGCTGGGAGGAATTCGGGCTAAGCTAAGCATGCCATTGCTCACCATCTGCCCACTCCTTCCCCCCCCCCATTACTCCTCACCATCTGCCCACTCCTTCCCCCCCCCCATTACTCCTCACCATCTGCCCACTCCTTCCCCCCCCCCCATTACTCCTCACCATCTGCCCATTCCTTTCCCCCCCCCCATTACTCCTCACCATCTGCCCACTCCTTTCCCCCCCCCATTACTCCTCACCATCTGCCCACTCCTCCACCCCCCCCATTACTCCTCACCATCTGCTCACTCCTCCCCCCCATTACTCCTCACCATCTGCTCACTCCTCCCCCCCATTGCTACTCACCAGCTGGTCGCTCTCCTCTGAAAGTTCCCGCAGCTTCCTCTCCCTCGCCTCGTTCTCACGTCCTATCTTCGCCACCAGTGATGCAAACCCCGCCCGACTCTCCTTCAACGCTCTGGGGGGGGGGGGGGAAGGAGGGAAGAGTGGTGGAGAGGGGTTGAAAATGCGGGAGAGGTGGTGGCGAGGAGTGAGAAAGGTACAAGTCAGACCAGCAACCTGAATCCACTAACTGGTAACTGGTAATCACATAACATCCTCTAACACTCAGCACTCACACGAGGGGGTCCCTGGCGGCCATGACTCACACGAGGGGGTCCTTGGCGGCCATGACTCACACGAGGGGGTCCCTGGCGGCCATGACTCACACGAGGGGGTCCCTGGCGGCCATGACTCACACGAGGGGGTCCCTGGCGGCCATGACTCACACGAGGGGGTCCCTGGCGGCCATGACTCACACGAGGGGGTCCCTGGCGGCCATGACTCACACGAGGGGGTCCCTGGCGGCCATGACTCACACGAGGGGGTCCCTGGCGGCCATGACTTGTGTCTGCAGCTCGTCCCGCTCCCTGTGCCTTGCCTCCACCGCCCCCTCCATCTCCCTCACGCGCCGCTGCATGCGCTCGTACTTGAGCCATGGCACCTTCTTCTTCATCAGCGCCACCTCCTTGAGAATGGCCTCCCTGCGTTGCACCTTCTCCACATCCACCTCCACCTGCGCGTTCGCCACCTGCAGCTTGCCCAACTGCTCCTCGTGCGACACCAACGTCTGTGCATGGGCGCATGACACGCATGGGGGCATGGCGTGCATGGGGGCATGACATGCATGGGGGCATGACATGCATGGGGGCATGGCGTGCATGGGGGCATGACATGCATGGGGGCATGGCGTGGCAAAAGTGGGTTAGGTTAAAAAAACACCCGCGTATGTAAAAAGCCTCCTTGTGAACATGTGTCAGCACTTGGGTTGAACAACACCTGTGTAGGCTCCTCATATGCTCTTTGAAAGGTCCAATACATGCACTTGGAATGCGTACTTCCTTTCCTCCTTGGTAAAAACAACAAGGAAAAGAGATCCCAGGGTGGCGAGGGCGTCCTGCTGGGAGAGGTTGGGGTGACTTGTGAGTCGACCCAGGACAACCCACACCCACATCTCACCACATGCATGCAACATACAAAGGACACCCCACCCCAGCCCATTATACCGCGTGCAGGGTGGCGAGGGCGTCCTGCTGGTCTTTGAGGAAGGCGTGCTGCTGGGACAGCTGTGGGTCGCCCACGGCCCTCTGCGTCTCCTCCAGCAGCTGTATGGGCGACATGCCCGCGAACGCACACACCCGATCCTGGGGGAGGAACTGCGGGAGAGAGGAGAGGGGCGGGAGGAGGATGGGGAAGAGAAAGGGGTTTGGTAGATGGGGATAAACACTAGCAGCTGCACTGGTGACATGCCTGCAAACGCACCCACTCGGTCCTGCAAGAGGAATCGCTCTTGAGAAATTGGGGGGAAACGAGGGGGTGTGACTAGAAGTGGGATTTGGTTGAAGGGAAAACAACCGTGATGGTGGTGGGGCAGAAGAGAGAGGAGGAGCGAGGTGGGGTGGGCTGTTGTGCATGTCTTTGGAAGGCACACCTCGTGACCCAATGCACAGCACTTGCCTGTGTGAGGTTGGAGATCTGGATGTTGAAGCGCTTCATGCACTCCTGCACCTGATCCCGCCGCACTGCATGCCCTGCCCAGAGGGGGAGAGCGCATCGTACGGCACGAGAGAGCATGGAAGGAGGGGCAGAGCGCATAACAGCGGATGCAAAGTCCATCATGCAACGCAAGTGTACTATTTCAAAGAAGGCACAGCATTGCCATGCGTATGGAAATGCCATGCCACGCCTGTCACTGCACGGCATGCCGCAAGTCAGAAGTAAAGTTCAATGACGCCCAAATCTCACTTGAAAAGTCGTGTTTCTAGACTTTTTAAAGCAAAGCCCCCATACCGTTGAATAGCCAGTCAATGCGGTTCTCAAGTGATCCTGCCCGTGTCATGCCTTTTGAGTCGAGTCAAAAGCCATACCGTTGAGAAGCCAGTCGGTGCGGTTCTCAGTGAACATCCTGCAAGTGTCATGCCTTTCAAGTCGAATGAAGAGTCATACCGTTGAGCAGCCAGTCGGTGCGGTTCTCAGTGAACATCCTGCAAGTGTCATGCCTTTCAAGTCGAATGAAGAGTCATACCGTTGAGCAGCCAGTCGGTGCGGTTCTCAATGGAGATCTTGCGGGTGACGTGCACCTCCTCCCCCGCCACATCCCCCCGCAGCACAATGCTGATCTCCGCACTGCGCTCCCCCCGCTGCACAAACTCCCCCACGTGTGCCGCCCGCCCCAGCATCTGCCACCCAGCAAAGAGGGGAGGGGGGCGAAGAGGGGAGGAAACATGGGGGTGAGAATGGCAAGGGGTGGGTGACTTTGGGGATTCTCATAAGGCAAGTCGAGGCAGTCCCGCCTCTGAACACTGTCTCGGAGTCCAATGGTCCCACCATTAGACTGACTGAACCAGACTCTGCCTGCAATCACCAGATTCTGTCTTAAATAGAAAAAGCGAGAGCAGCGGTTACCTTGGGTTCTCCGCCCAGCCCCAGCCCGATGGCGCAGACGAGCGAGCTCTTGCCGGACCCGTTGGGCCCGACGATGAGGTTGAGGCGCGGCGAGGGGCGCGCTGAGATGGAAGCATACGTCATGAAGTGCTGCACCTGCACCAATAGGATGTTGCCCGGCTGGAATCCATCCTCGCCTCTGATTGGTGGGTGGAGAGAGGTGGAGGGAGAGGAGGGGCGTGGGGGTTGTGGGGGCGGGGGGAGGGGGGAAGGGTTGTGTTGAGGAAAGAGCTGTCAGGCTGAAGTAGTTTTCCGCCAACATGCACATTGGCAGGAAGAAGGGGAGGAACAACATGGGTGCGGAGGGGGGAGGGGAAGGGAGGGGAGTCGAGGGGGAGGGGGCGCGTTGTGTTGGGAAGCTGGAAGGTGGGAAGGGATGGTCGTGAGGAGCAGGTAACGAAAGTACAGTGGTATGGCACTAGGAATCAAGTTTTGAGGTTCCTCAAAACTAGTACAGTGGTATGGCGCTAAGAATCAGATTTTGAGGCTCCTCGGAAATAGTACCTTGGCATGGCGCGAGGAAGAGCCACTATTGCCTGTGTCGGCGTGCCTTCAGGTCCGTCCCGATCCTCCCCCATACCGGACGGAGTAACCGGACGTTCGGCATCTTCTTCAGGCTCGGCGCGTTCACGAGCGCGAGGCTGCGTGCTAGGTCCGGCAGCCTGCGAATCCCGAGCGTAGCCGTCTGGCTCGTAACCGTCAGCCTCGGCATGGTGGCCGCTGTTGCTTTCAACCACTTTTTCCTTGCCCTTGGCGCGAGAGACGTTTTCCCGCTTCGCCACGACAGCAGCCTCCCGTTTCACCACTCCAGCTTGGCGGCTCGCGGCCACGTCAGCTTCCCGTTTCACCGGGCCCGCGGCTCGCTCGCGCTTCACCACGTCAACCGGCTGCTGCGACGAGGAACCATCGCCGCCGCTCGCGCCTCCCGTCCTAAGCCGCTTGCTCCGGCGAGTCCCGCTTTCATCTGAGCCGTTCGTCTCGGCACGACGATCATCGCGCCGCTCACGCGTCGTCTGTGGTTCGCCGTCGGCCTCCTCCGCGGCTACCTCTGCAACCCCTGCTACCCCCGCTACCTCCTGCGCCTCCTCCGCATTCTCTCGCTCCAACTCCTCCTGCACACTCGTCGACCGTGTCACGCGCCTCGTCGACTCGCCTGAACGACTAACGCGCTCCCTCTTCGGCGCCATGAGCCTCGCTCTACCCGTGTTTGACAATTGCCAAGGGTTAGCTCGACACTACGCTGAGGACATTACACGAATGCGAGATTGTAAGGATACAGTAAGGCACGAGAACCTAAGAAGCAGAGAGACGTGTAGATTCCAGAGACTGACTGTTAGCCATGCGAGCGATGACTGAAGCCAAGCGTAGACTATCGAGGTTCCTCCTAGGGAGTGGAAAGCGTATTCTCAAGGGTGCGGTTCGCTTTCAAAATGTAAATCAAGTTCCTCTTTGAAAACGCGCTGCAGGATCTGTAAGGGCGTGGAACATTTGGGCTTTTTTTTTCCGAGCGAACATACGGTTCGGAATATTACCGCTCTGAAACGTATTGAAACCTACTTGAACAAAGCGTTTGACAAAAGGACCATTTTCAACCGTTCAGGCGGTACGGTTCGTTTGGAAAATTTCCCAAATGTTCCACGCCCTAATTTCAGATATTGCAGAGTTCGTTCTCCGCCCATCCGGCATTCGCCAGTGGAAACACGGCGCCCTCCCAAAGGCAACTTCAAAGTGTGAATCACGAGCAGAAAGTGTAGTCGTTCGACAAAAAAAACCTAATTAATACATACTAGAATCCAAGACACCAATACTAGACGAAAAAACTAATTATGTACACCGGCCGAGACAAATGTACTACCAGATCGGTGCCACAAGGTACAGGACGGGACGTATCAAGCGTTTGCGTCTCATTGGATAGTCACCATTCCACAAAGTGCATCATCTCACGCCTGAACTTGAATGGCCACTTTCATATTGCCGGGCGAGCAGTGGCCAGGCACACTGCAGGAGAAGTAAAGGGTCTTGCCTCTTGCTGACTGCAGAACCCTGTACCTGAGGAAGTGAAAAGCGTGGGCAGCAAATCGATTTTTTAAGAAAACATATATAAAAGAGCAGTCAACCAGCCAGCCATCCAAGGAGAATCATCCGGTCCAGCCATTTAGGGCAATGCTCCAAGCTGGTGTGGAAAGGATTTGCTCACCTGTACGTCTTCGAGTTGACGATTCGAGTGAGCTTCTTAGCAGCTCCGAAGTTGCAGCTTTCATACGCGTCCTCTGAGTCCATGAGCACCACATCATGGGGAATGACACCCCTCCACTTGAACACTGCACGTGCATTGTTGCACCACAGATGGTGAGAGAGGAGCACATGCGCGCACACTGGAATGAGTAATGGGCAAATTGAAATGAGCAGCGGATTAGCTCGCGAGCCAAACATGACGAGCCACAGTCATAGGCCATGAGCAACAGCAGGGTGCAGTGGGGACATTAGAGATCTAGAGATGCCTCAAAGCTCACTGCTTCTGAAAGGAATCCAAGCAACGACATGCAACGAGTGGCAGGAAGGTGAAAGGGCACGCGTGGCAGGAAGTTGAGAGGGCACGAGTAGCAGGAAGTTGAGAGGGCACGAGTAGCAGGAAGTTGAGAGGGCACGAGTAGCAGGAAGTTGAGAGGGCACGAGTAGCAGGAAGTTGAGAGGGCACGAGTAGCAGGAAGTTGAGAGGGCACGAGTAGGAGGAACTTGAGAGGGCACGAGTAGCAGGAAATTGAGAGGGCACGAGTAGCAGGAAGTTGAGAGGGCACGAGTAGCAGAGCAGGACGGTAACAAGGAGACGTACCGAGCACATCGCCTACACGGGCAGCCGTGGAGGGCCGCCAGTTGTGCAGGTTGTAGCGCCAGGGACTGCGCCCCCTGCCACCCACAGTGATCGCTCTGGCCTGAGAGGCATCAGGGGAAGGGCACGAGGAGAGGAGCTTTTAGCCTCCAACGAAACATGCAACGACACGGATGGACACGAGGGAAGAAGGCATTGGAACGCATACAAAACACACGACGAAATGGCCGATACTGAAATGAACCGTAATGACAATGGCTGATTTAACAATAGGTTTCACACATCGGGAGCATGTCGAATTAGCTTTCCATGGCATACTCCCTAGTTACGAAGAAATCTACAATGCAGACTATGAGTCGGAGAGGAGAGTGCAGCAGGGGAATGAATTTGTACCTCAGCTTGGGCTGCGCCTGAAGACCAATAAGAAATCATGTCGTTCAGCCGAGTTGACGGGTCGCGAGGATGGCATGAGAAAAAGGAGAAACGGAAACACAGGGTAACGGGGGGAATAGAACACAGAGAAATGGGGAGAGAACGCAGAACAGAGGGACAGGGGGAGAGGGAAGCGCAGCAAACAGGGAGAGAGGGAAGCATAAAGAATGAGAGAGCGAGACGAAAGCACGGAAGCAGGAAGAGATAGAAGCCCAGGAACGAGTGAAGGAGGACAGAAGACAGGGAAGGAAGCACAGAGTGACAGGAAGGAGGAGGGTATGAGTGTGTTGCTAAATGGTCTAAACAGCATCCGAAAGTTATACGGCATGAGGACTGGAGCGGGAGAGGAGCCGAAGCCGCAGATTCCAGTAAAGGCGACGCGAGGCCAAAAAGAATCAGCGAACCGAAAGCGATGACTTGGAAAGACTTTGATAGATGAGCGTGAGGAAGAGGCTGACTAAGCAACGAACGTAAGGAGGCGAGAGCAGACAGTTCAAGCGGAAGGCAGACGTACAGAGCAGGATGAGGAGCGCAGCAGTCGCGAGGGCGATGGCAGGAAGCGAGCGAGCCATGGCGATAAGCGAGGCGGGGCTTCAAAGGATGATCCGGTTTCCGACGCGCCTCGAAATGGTGAGGCTTGGACAGATGTGACTCGAGTCGGGCGCTGCGACGCTGCGGCGCCGAACGGTTGTGCGAAACGGCAGAAGGAAGACAGCGACTGTCGTCGGAATCGCCGAGCGATCCGATGCACCTTGCCAGAAGGAAGGTATTTGTAAGGTGACTGACCTTGCTTTACAATCTTCCAGAAAAGACGCGCTCAAGCGACGGTTGATAGACGTTCACGGTCTAGGCTATAGATGCTATGTGTCAGCCCTGACTGTCCTTAACCGCTTGCTTTGAGACGCCTGAAATGCACGACCTAAGCGATAAACGCGCTGTGTCAGACCTGTGCGTACTTCACCGTGTGACGTTTTTAAAGCACGGCGATAGACGCGCTGTGTCAGTCCTGACCGTCTTAACCGCCGCGCGCGATCTCAGACCTGTGCTCGAACCGCCAAGCACGGGCTTCACGAATACAGGTTTTTGCGGTGAAGGTGCGTGCGAGGAGAAATGGGCTCCTATGCGAGAGTATCGTGAAGTAATGCCAAGTGTGTTAGAGTGTCCGACATTAAAAATTGAATCACTTAGAATATGTAGCCGCTCCCCTTCCTCCGGTCCTTGCTCCTCGACTGTACTGTACTCCGTCGTCGCACTTGCACGCCACGAACCGACGTCGCGGCTTGCGTGAATCTGGTCGAACGATTCGGCCTAGGTCCGTTGCTGCCGGTGGAACCTGGATTCTAAAATGCGGCTGAGCCGCGTTGCTCCTCCCCGCTCGCCGTGCGCGGCACTGCATTTCGTTCAAGCGTTGGCGCCCGTCGAGCAGGGGCATGCTCTCGCACTCGCGTGCGCGCGCGCAGAGTGTACGAAGGTCGAGATGATGCCGTGTGCAAAGTTTGACCAGCTCGAGTTGAGGCGAGAGGGGAGAAAGCAAGACGCCACGTTGCTTCCTACTGTACTTGTCCTGCCAGCCACATTGCACAGCATTCTGAGCGGTGGCTCTCTCACAGTCTCTCCTCGCACTCGCTCCAAGCGCCACCGACCCACTAATGGTCTCCGTACTGTACAGTGATCCGTCCAGTCCTAAACCATAGTGACCATTCATTCAGTCATCGGGCCTACCGTGCTTGGCTTCTATTCGTGCATGGGCGAATGTGGGAACGGCTCGTCTGAGGGCGGGGTCAGCGCGTTCATTTTTCACGATTGTACAGTTCATCCGTCGTGGCGCAAAAAGGTTCCAGCCGGTTTACAGCGGTTTTCAAGGATAACCGTTCTATACCGTGTCAAAACGAGAGTAACCGCTCATAATGAACTGAAATTTCGTGAAAATCGAACGCGCCGACCCCGCCCAGGCTTGCGTAGCAGCGAGGACGAATCGCAAGGAAACGCGTGGTGTCCGCGATGCATTGTGCTTTGAATGATTGCTCAAAGCAAGGTTGGTCCATTCACGCTATGGTGCGTGGTGGTTATGTATGAAGCGAGATTCTGCACTCCGGGGAGGAGTCAGCCAACGGAGGAGGCTCTGGGTGCATGTACCGTCAAAGAAGTGGCTGGGAGACGTACCCGTCAATGGCTTCACTCGACGGTACTATACTCTGCTTGTCAAGCAGAATTGACTCGGTATTATCTGAAACGTGTGAATTGAGTTGGCCAAGTACCACAGCTGAAGTTCAAGGAATACATAAACTTTCACCATACAGTAATGTACCAAGCCCTGTCAAGCGCAACAAACCCGAACAGCCAAGTAAAATAGCTTGTTTTACTGTATGGCGTTTGAAAACAACTGCTTGAAGCTCTATGGTATTTTTCTACACTGCATTCTCCCGCAAGCAGTTATATACAGTCAGAAAGCTTATCTATGTTATCAACATAGATTAGCTACCAGCACGTCGAAAGAAACACTGATAGTAGAAACTCAAGCGTGGATTGGTACTGCCACTTTCATGTTATCCACAGTGCAGTGGCTAGGCACGCTGCATGAGAAGAGAATGGATGTGCCCTTGGCTGAAGCTGGCACCTTGTACCTGACACACATTCAAACGATTGGTGGGGGCGCAAGAAATAGACGATGAAGAAACGACTGCGTTAGAGGATGGTAACAATCTAATGAGGTATTTGGGAGCAAAAATGCGTATAGTGAGAGACCTTGGCAGATAATCGTGTGGACTGCGGTGACAGCCGCAACACGGATCACAGCCACCAGCTAGGAAGTCCAGCAACAGGAAGCCACAGCCACCAACACAGGATTCATCCAAATGCGTCGCACACTCACATGTAGTTCCCGGCCCCGTCTCCTCACCAGCAAAGCCACAACCGCAGGCATCATGCGCATATACTTCCCAACGTTGTGATGCCGGTCGTCATAGTAGCAGCCCCAAAGCCGCAGGTACCGGTACCAAGCATATATCTAAGCTGCAATGCCTCAACTCAAAACGCTCTTTGCGCACTCACTTGTACTTCCCGGCGCTTGTGATGCCGGTCTTCTTAGTGGCCGCACCAAAGTTGCAGTTGTTGTACGCATCCATGGAGTTCATGATCCACACGTCATGCGGGACGCCCGTCCACTTGAACACTGCATAAGGTGGCAGGGAAGCACAACCAAGTGAGGCCAGAGGGGTGAGGCCAGTGGGATGAGGCCAATGGGTGTGGCTGCACCAAAGTTGCAGTAGTTGTATGCATCCATGGAGTTCATGATCCACACGTCATGCGGGATGCCCGTCCACTTGAACACTGCATCAATGGGACGGACGGACAGAGGCAGCAACGCAGAAGCACGTGAGGCCAGTAGGGTGAGACAAGTGGGATGAGGCGAGTGGGATGAGGCGAGTGGGATGAGGCGAGTGGAATACAACAGACCAATATGAGCAATGCAGAGGGTTGAATACTCATGCTAGAGCTAGAGAAAAGCGCACAGGATCATAGCGGTAAGAAGAATAAACCAGTGGAACCGATATGAGTCTGTCTTTCTTGATTATAACATCCCCTTGCAACGACCACTGTCAAGGAGGGGTCGTGTGAGTATGATGAGTGCATGAAGGGGAGGAGGCGTACCAAGAGTGTCCCCGGCGTGAATGACGCCCTTGGGCTTCCATCTCTTCACGCCGAATCCCCACGGACTGAGCCCACTGCCTCCCACTGTGAACACCTTCGCCTGTAGGGCGGCAGGGATGACAGAAGGGAAGAGAGTGAAACACATGAGAGGAAGACAGAGACTCAAAGAGGCCAGGATATAATGAGATAAAGAGTGACAGAGAGGCAGAGGGGTGGCGTTGGAAAGTGCGGAGAGGTCAGGCGGAGAGGACGAACGCGGGGACTTGAGAATAAAGGACGGGGTGCGGAAGAGGGGGGGGGCAAGAGGCAGGAGGGCAAGAGAGCACGAGCACGAGGCAGGAGAGGGGTAATGGGGCACGAGAGCAGTACCTCTGACTGGATTGCGCCTGCCGCCAGGAGAAATATGGAGAGGGGTAATGAGGGGAAGCAGCGGGGCAGAGAGAAAAGAGACACGGGAAGGGGAAAAGCTGGGGGGATGAGCGAGTAATGGACACAAAGGCTTTCACGAGCGAGATGATGGACGAAGAAGCGCAGAAGGAGGGCAGCAAAGCAACAGTGCATGAGAGCAGCAGAGCAGGAGGGCAGGGTGTCAAAGCAGACTAGCAGAGACTCTTGAAGAAACAAAGAAAGCCACGTTGCGCCCTCACAGCCGAGAGAAACCGAAGCAAACCGGCAACAGGCGAATCTAAGAGTGAGGCTGATGCGAGAGACGAGGGAACTACGTGGAAATAAGGACGCAGAGTCACGTGGGAGCAACAGAGCGGCGTGGCACGGCACGACTCGAGTGAGTTTCTTATGATAATAGCATAAACTAACAGGTTTCTGAGAGCCGGTGGGCGAAAAAGGGATCAGCGCGTACAGAGCAGCACGATGAGTGCTGTGGTCGTGAGGGCAATCGCGGCAAGCGAGCGAGCCATGGCGACGACGGAAGGGCACGCGAGACGGGAGCAGCTTCTCTTGAATAATCGAGTCGCCTCGACAACTACAAGATAATGTAGGGGAGTCGTACTCGGAGTCGCGTTAAGTTGACCAGCCGCACGAAAGTCAGAGATCTGGTGCTCTAGGGAAAAATAAATATGGCGAAGTGGGGAACGGGAAGTCGGCGAGGAGACCCGAGGATCACTAAGGAAAGGAGAAGCTGGTTGTGTCCAAGAAGAGTCGAGCTCATTTCTACTGTAGTAGGTCGTCGGGAGTGGTTCTTGTTTGCTCGGTTTGTTTTTCCGTCCCGCAGCCAGAAAGGTTCCGCTTTGGTCGGTTCCTTCAAGGACTCCTCCCCTTCCCCCCACCCCCCCCTCTCCCCCTCCTCCCCGTCCAGAGTTCCCCGCGCTCCCCACTCTCCACGCTCCGACAATACATTTCCCCCTCCCCCCTTCCCCCCCCCGCCCCAACCTCTTAATCCCCATCCCCCACCCCGCATCTTTTCCCGCTAGCCACCCTTTTGGCTCACGCACGAGGAGATGAGAGGAAAGATCGTGGAACGAGGTGGTTGCACCTGGATGCCGCCAATGACGTTTTGGTGGCCTCGCCACGCCACAACTGTGTACTGTGCTGTTGCCCCAGCGCGCAACTGGCTGGCGAGCCCCCCACCACAACTGCGAGAGGCAAAACCCTAGACTGAGAAATCGGACGGCTAGATAAACAGATACCGTATTGTTGAGATGAGAATCGAACGGCAAAGTGATGATATGCAGAAGCTGTGAACGACAGACGACTCATCATTGGACGCGTGGCGAACGGAGAGCGACGTAGGCACTCCACCGACAGAAAGGTAGAGAAGTCATATAGCCTATCAGAGAAGCTCCCATGGTCGGTGCGTTACATGCCTCAATCTGTTTGTGGCAGCTCCGTTACCGTCGTGTGAGTGACGGTGTACACTTCCTGATTTCCTTTCATCCCTTCACAGCACTCCACGTCTTTAGACTAAGCCCACTCCCTTGTCTCTCTTCAACTAATACGGTACCGTAACATAAAAAACGTAGAATAAATACCACCTTTGGGTTTTTGTGCGTAAATTGAAGTTTGGCATGATCCAGGAAGTTCGTGTGAGCGTGTGGTACTCCTGAAAAAATGTTATGGTAATTGTTGAATTATATTTGCATATCCTGTTATAACTGCCTACAGCTTGCTAGTGTATTAGTTAGATATTAGGTTCAACTTCTGGTGGTGTACCCTTTTCCCCTTCCTCTCCTTCCTATTTGTACTCCCAACTTCATAATGAAAGCACTATTTTGGCCAAACTTATCCCTCCATGATTCTCCTTGCTAAACCTCTCCTAAACCTAAGTACTGTATAATCTCCTAATCTTAACATGATATCAGAGAGTGGTCCCACCTCGTTTTTCATGGGCCCATCAAACCCGCGATCTGCCATGGCGACTTATTGTGCTGCTGGCATGGCTGCTACTGCTAGTAGCGCGAAATCCGCTGCTGGCTCGAAATCCGCTGCTTTTGCAGCACCCGTCGCGCTGCCCCCTTTCGCCTGCCCCGTCGCGCTCTGCCAGTGGCGAGCGTGCCAGCGAGGCGACGGCGGGCGCCAGCGCAAGCGCCAACGGCGGGCGCTAGCGCCAACGGCGGGCGCCAGCGCCAGCGCCAACGTCGGTCGCCAGCGCCAGCGCGGACGCCAGCGCCGACGGCGGTCGCCAGCGCCAGCGCGGACGCCAGCGCCGACGGCGGGCGCCAGCGCCAGCGCCAACGGCGGGCGCCAGCGCCAGCGCGACGCCAGCGCCCAGCGCCAGCGCTTCCGCCAGCGCCAGCGCATGGGGGGGAGGGGGATGAGGGGGTGGCGGGAGAGCTTCTGCCGCGCCAGCCACCTCCCCTCCTCTCCTCTCCTCTCCTCTCCTCTCCTCTCCTCTCCTCTCCTCTCCTCTCCTCTCCTCTCCTTTTCTCCTCCAGCCGCATCTCCTCCTCCTCTCTCCTCTCCTCTCCTCCAGCCGCATCTCCTCCTCCACTCTCCTCTCCTACAGCCGCATCTCCTCCTCCTCTCTCCTCTCCTCCAGCCGCCTCTCCTCTGCTCTCCTCCTGTGCACCACCACCAGCTTCCTCCTCCTCACCAACAGTTGTGCTTGCTCGTAGATGGCGAGCGACCGGCATCCTTCGCCCTCCGGCTATCCCAGCCCTCCTCCGCGCTCTCCGCGCCCTCCTTCGTCCTGGCGTTCACAGGTGCTGCCGGTCAGCCACCGCTGTTTCTGTGCCTATCCCAGCTACAGCAACCGCTCTCCAGGCGACCTGGTGCCAGACACCACTAGCTATAGCCGTAGGCAGTTACGGGGGTGTGTTGAATTATATTTGCATATCCTGTTATAACTGCCTACAGCTTGCTAGTGTATTAGTTAGATATTAGGTTCAACTGCTGGTGGTGTACCCTTTTCCCCTTCCTCTCCTTCCTATTTGTACTCCCAACTTCATAATGAAAGCACTCTTTTGGCCAAACTTATCCCTCCATGATTCTCCTTGCTAAACCTCTCCTAAACCTAAGTACTGCATAATCTCCTAATCTTAACAGTAATTACCATGAATCCCATTGCGGAAACTCCAATGCCATTTCATACAATCGTCATTCCAGAGGTGGAAAATCGATGCCTGCATGCGAACATTTGTGTACGCCATGGCAGGGCGCAAAGTCTTCAAAAGCATTCGTTAACACGACAACAAGATACGCATGAACAGGAAACAACAAAATGAGGATACAACCAATCTCTCCACTAATCAGACCCTTGTGATGGAGCAGACAGTTGGCTCCCTACAGCGAAAGCAATTGCTTCATCAAAAGAACGGGTCGGGTGCTCAACACTTTGAATAATCAAATCGACCGCATTCGGCTCCGTCCTATCGCCCCCAAATACACTCTCTTGTATGCCCAGAAGCTCCGAGACAACCTGATCCATGTGGGGCCGATGGGATGTGGGCATGGTTGTGCAGCGCAGTGCCAGCTGCCCCAGCTGAAGGAGCGTGTCAGAGGGAGCATCTAGTGCCGGGTCTCTGAAGCCCTCTGCATCTCCACAGGCCACCAGCGGCTCGATCTGAAGGCCGGTGAAGGTTAACCAAAGAAGAAGCAGCGGGCAAGGAGCGTGTCAGGCAGAGGGCAAAGAGTGTAGGAGGCAGAGGGGAAGGAATGCGTGAGGGAGGGCACAGCGTGGTAGGAAGGGGACAGCTGGCACGCAAATGGAGGTAACACAAGCTCACTAGCTGCAGAATGAGAGAGGGGGTCAGGGGGGGGGGGTGTGGGGGGTTTACAGTGACCATTAGAAAGGTTGGTACCCCTAGTCGCTCCCTATGACTGACGGGCAATAGGCTTCTCAACGGACTCACCCATTGTCGTATGTGCACGTTTTGGTCCCCAATCTTCTGCAGTGCCCGCCGCGCCGTGAGCAGCTCCAGCATGACCACACCGTAGCTGCACAGCACAGGGGCATTGCAACAAATGGAATGGGACCTCTTGTTCGTTTTTAGAATTCTGAGTCAGGTCAAGTCGCTTCCCACAATCCAGCATTGCTACGCCATAGCTGCGAATGGCATGATGGAACGAGTGGATGAAGAAATTACAAGACACTGCTCCACACCTCGAGGGGGGGTGATGCCATGCCATGCCATTCCATTCCATTCCATTCCATGCCATTCCATTCCATTCCATTCCATTCCGTGCCATGCCATTCCATTCCATTCCGTGCCATACCATTCCATGCCATGCCATGCCATGCCATGCCATGCCATGCCATGCCATGCCATGCCATGCCATTCGATGCCATGCCATACCAAGCGATGGTGAGTGATGGTCAGCCAACAGGGGGATGACGACCGCAAACACCTACACACCACCCCCCTCCCCTTTCCCCCTTATTCCCCCGGGGTGAATTTAACTTTTGAGACGTCTCAAAAGTAGCCCGGGGTGCCTTGTGGCTTCATCACAACTTATCAAAGCAACTGCCATTACAGTGGTTCCACCCACCCACACACATCCTTCTAGCCCGCCCTGCATGCCTGTGCACCTGTACACGTCAGCAGCAGCGGTGGCCTTGCGGGACTTGGAGTAAGCGGGGTCCATGTAGCCGGGGGTGCCCATGATGCGAGTCGTGTCTCCGGTCGAGCTCTCGTCCCCCATGAGTGCAATCCCAAAGTCTGCGATCTTGGCCTGGTGGTGGGGATACGTCAGAGGAAGGGAGACTGGAGGGAGTTGGCATGCTTACTCGTGAGAAATCTTAGAAGCATTCTTAAAAGCATGCTCACCTGCTCTCAAGACCTGGTTGAGTGAAAAAGCAGTTGTGCACACAGAAGCGGTAGTAGGGTGTTCACACAACATTTTAACCTCACTGGTTGACTTCTGAGTCGACTCTAACAACAAGTTCACTTTTGAGTCTAAAAAAAAAACGAGTTGAATTCTGAGTCGACTCGAAACCAAGTAGACTTCTGAGTCGACTTGATTGAAACCGAGCTGACTTGTGAGACGACTCAAAAACCAATACTGCTCATAGAGAAGATTGTCAATGGAGTTGCATATCCAACGAACCCGCTCACCGTCATGTGGCAGTCGAGTAGGATGTTGGCGGGCTTGATGTCGCGATGCACGATGCCAAAGCTGTGCAGGTAGTGCAGCCCTTGAGCCATGTCCACCAGCACACTCATACGCTGCTTCAGGGAGAGTGGAGGCACACCCGAGTCTGCAAAGAAAGGGGTTGAAGGAGTAACAGGGAACACACGGAGAGCAGCTGGGGAGGAATCTCATGTAAGACAAGAGGCAGGACGTGAGACCACGCTCTCCCTCGTGGTTACAATTTGCAACGAAGATTTTTCTTTCTGTAACCTATTATATACAAAACAAAGGAGAAACACGAGAAATGAAAATGTCAATAGTGAAAAAGAAGTGTAACGGTGGCAATTCTCTCACATCATATGTGTGACCCCTCACCTTTGTCAGCATGCAAATAGCGAAGCAGGTCACCCCCATCCATGAACTCATACACCACGATCTGCTCATGCTCCTCTGTCTTCGCATCCATGTGTACGCAGTACCCCAGCAGCCGCACCAGGTTCGGGTGGTGCTTCGACGCCATTTGCTGCACCTGTTGCAGTGAAAAGGAGGCACAGGATTGAGGTGGTGATGGTGAGTGTTGAAAATACATTCTAGAATAAGTTGGGCAGCCATACTCGCATGCCATTTGCTGCACCTGTTGAGGTCAAAACGAGGGGGAGCGGGCCATATAGATAGTGAATGCTGCTTGTGGTTGAAAGGAAGGCCTGCTGCTTGCAAGCCATCTGCGTCACCTGTTGGTTGGGAGTAGCGGCGAACTTTAGAGTCAACTAAAGAACGCAGCGGCAAAAATTGGGGAAATCGATGATTGCAACTTGTACCATTTCTAGAGGGACCAAAACGCATTGCCTTCAGGATGGCTAGGTAAGTCCAAAACAAGTGTTGGTGTTGTTTGCATGCCATCTGCGCGACTGGGAAGGGTAGGATTGGCGTTGGGTTGGGGGGAGGCAGAGGCGAATGAGCATGTGGTGGAATCCGAGGTACATTGGAGAGGAAGTGCCATGACATGCTTGTGAGGCGGCCTCAAAAGAAATGCGTGCCATCTGCTGCCATGCGTGCCATCTGCTGCCATGCATGCCATCTGCTGCCATGCGTGCCATCTGCTGCCATGCGTGCCATCTGCTGGAACTGCTGGCATGATCAAGGGGCCAAAGCGGCTTGGATATATACAGCTGACACATAAATATTTGAAAGCTGGAATGTTCTCATTCTTTAATGGTTGACAGCTCTTGCAAATTTGTCGGCACGGACGCGTTTTTGTGCCCATCGCGCCATCCAAGACAGGTGCACGGCACATGCATAACAGATTCGCTAGAACATTGGAGAATTGTACCAACAACCGTAAATCTGCACTCAATTGTGACCATCACACATGGCTTTCCAAACCTAGAATTCGCCCTGTTGACATTGTTTCGTTCTGCTGAATAATGGCATCAGCTGCGGTGCTTTGTTTTGTTCTGCTGTGTTCCACACACTGCCAGGGTCGCCTTTTGATTTGCCTAATAAATCGGCTCCATCTCGCCTCATCCTCACCCACCTCTCTCCGGAAGTCCTTGGTGATAATCTTGGCGCGCTTCACAGCCCACACAGCGCCAGGGTCGCCACCAGGGGGCACACCTCGGAACACATCGCCATACCCGCCCGACCCCACGAGGTTGCGTGACGCCCAGTTGTCCGTAGCAACCACCAGCTCCTCCAACTGCATCTCCCGACACAAGGACACTGCCGCCGCTGCTGTGCTGCTGCTGATGCTCCAGTGGCCTTGGTCAGTGTCTGCCTCACCCTTGCGCCCCTTGGCTTTTTTGCGCTGTTGGAGATGGTGCCGTAGCCAGAGCAGGAGAGTGAGGATGAGCAGGAGGAGGAGACATGAAGAGCCGACTGCGATTCCTGCTATGGCTGCGGATGATACTCCTGGTGGCGGCTCTGCACCCATAACTGGGCATGGGTGGAATGGGATGGGAGGGAGGGGGGGGGTTGGGAAGTGGCATGGGTGGAGTGGGATGGAAAGGGAGGATAGGATTTGGGATGTGGCGCCATGAGTTGGGAACACATCTGAGGCGCCTCAGAATGATGGATCACATGGGTATGTGGTGCTGAGATGGCACGGGTACTCTGTACATGGCACGGGTACTCTGTACATGGTATGTGTGGACTTGGATGGGAGTGGCTGAGGTGTGGCACCACGCTTAACAGTTTAGGTGGTCACGATTGGGAGAGGCTGAGACTTTTTAGTGCAACACCCAGCTCACTAGTGTTCTTGTACAGAGGGATGTGAGCAGCATAAGTAACAGAGACGGTTTATCTCTAACAAATGCACGGAAGGATGGGAAGCGAAGAGGAAGGAAGGGACGGGAAGGGATGGCAGGGACGAGGACAAAATTAGTGCTACGGGAAGGGAAGGGGAAAGGATGTGATGGAAAGGGAGGGAGTGGAATGGGATGGGATGGGATGGGATGGAATGGGATGAGGTGGGATGGGGTGGGATGGGATGGGAGATGGAACGGGATGGCATGGAATGTCATGGGTTGGCTTGGAATGGCATCGGATGGCTTGGGATGGCATGGTATGGCATGGCATAGCATGGCTGGATTGGAATGGAATGACTCACCAACAGAGCAGGTAAGCGAACCATTGACTTGTGCAGCGTGGTAACCAGGCGAGCAACTGCATGTGTAACCATTGCCATTGCCCGTGGCACTGCAGTTGCCGTTGCCACAAGGGTTGTTGCTGTAGGGGCATGTGCTGACTCCAGTATTGACTGTGGGCACATGGCATGGCAGGGGATGGCATTAAATGTTGCCAAGTAGACATGAGACGATTTTTTAGGCGCCTCAAGAAAGGTTGCTGCTGGGGCATGAGCTGCTGGGGCATGTGTCGTGCTGCTGTGGCATGTGCTGCTGTGGCATGTGCTGCTGTGGCATGTGTTGCTGTGGCATGTGCTGTGCTGCTAGGGCATGTGCTGTGCTGCTGTGGCATGTGCTGTGCTGCTGTGGCATGTGCTGTGCTGCTGTGGCATGTGCTGCTGTGGCATGTGCTGTGCTGCTAGGGCATGTGCTGTGCTGCTGTGGCGTGCTGTGCTGCTGTGGCATGTGCTGCTGTGGCATGTGCTGTGCTGCTAGGGCATGTGCTGTGCTGCTGTGGTATGTGCTGTGCTGCTGTGGCATGTGCTGCTGTGGCATGTGCTGCTGTGGCATGTGCTGCTGTGGCATGTGCTGTGCTGCTGTGGCATGTGCTGCTGTGGCATGTGCTGCTGTGGCATGTACTGCTGTGGCATGTGCTGCTGTGGCATGTGCTGCTGTGGCATGTGCTGTGCTGCTGTGGTATGTGCTGTGCTGCTGTGGCATGTGCTGCTGTCAGGACTCAGAATTGCCTGTGAGCACATGGAGGGTCCGCGCACCGGCGCTGCGTAGGCGCGTGATACTAGACTGCCAGGTCAGCACAATGAAGTGATGTACAGCTCGATTTTGCATGCCAAGCTGCACAAACTCTCATTCCACACACAAACAGCACGCCAAGCGCAACATGGCATGCATGCATAGTGCACACGCTGCAGTTAGGTGTTATTGCCAATACCTCTCGCGGACATCCAAAGGAGCTGCAGTGACACATGGCAAACATGCCTACAGCACACGCTGCAGTTAGGTGTTATTGCCAATACCTCTCGCAGACATCCAAAGGAGCTGCAGTGATACATGGCAAACATGCCTACAGCACACGCTGCAGTAAGGTGTTATTGCCTCTTGAACATCCAAACAAGCTGCAGTGATAAATCAAATATTTTTCCCCGCAAATGAATCACCTGGCCTGGTGCACAACACTACTGCTGCCCCATGCTTGAATCACCTGGTGCACAACACAACACTACTGCTGCCCCATGCTTGAATCACCTGGTGCACAACACTACTGCTGCCCCATGCTTGAATCACCTGGTGCACAACACTACTGCTGCCCCATGCTTGAATCACCTGGTGCACAACACTACTGCTGCCCCGTGCTTGAATCACCTGGTGCACAACACTACTGCTGCCCCGTGCTTGAATCACCTGGTGCACAACACTACTGCTGCCCCATGCTTGAATCACCTGGTGCACAACACTACTGCTGCCCCATGCTTGAATCACCTGGTGCACAACACTACTGCTGCCCCATGCTTGAATCACCTGGTGCACAACACTACTGCTGCCCCATGCTTGAATCACCTGGTGCACAACACTACTGCTGCCCCGTGCTTGAATCACCTGGTGCACAACACTACTGCTGCCCCATGCTTGAATCACCTGGTGCACAACACTACTGCTGCCCCATGCTTGAATCACCTGGTGCACAACACTACTGCTGCCCCATGCTTGAATCACCTGGTGCACAACACTACTGCTGCCCCATGCTTGAATCACCTGGTGCACAACACTACTGCTGCCCCATGCTTGAATCACCTGGTGCACGACACTACTGCTGCCCCATGCTTGAATCACCTGGTGCACAACACTACTGCTGCCCCATGCTTGAATCACCTGGTGCACAACACTACTGCTGCCCCGTGCTTGAATCACCTGGTGCACAACACTACTGCTGCCCCATGCTTGAATCACCTGGTGCACAACACTACTGCTGCCCCGTGCTTGAATCACCTGGTGCACAACACTACTGCTGCCCCATGCTTGAATCACCTGGTGCACAACACTACTGCTGCCCCATGCTTGAATCACCTGGTGCACAACACTACTGCTGCCCCATGCTTGAATCACCTGGTGCACAACACTACTGCTGCCCCATGCTTGAATCACCTGGTGCACAACACTACTGCTGCCCCATGCTTGAATCACCTGGTGCACAACACTACTGCTGCCCCATGCTTGAATCACCTGGTGCACAACACTACTGCTGCCCCATGCTTGAATCACCTGGTGCACAACACTACTGCTGCCCCATGCTTGAATCACCTGGTGCACAATAAGGGTCGCCTGAGGAAGGGTTGACTTGGCTGAAGCCGGCGGCGCACAAGCAGCCGAGAAACGCCGACCCGTTGGTGCGGCAGAAGCCGGGGAGACACAAGCCGAGGGTGACATCTGAACAGTTGGCGGGCCTGCCTGGTGCGGCATGGACAGCATGGATTGAACGAGGGAGGAGTGAGAGGAAAGGCCTCCTTTTGAGGCACCTCAAAAGACGTCTGAACAGTTGGCCGGCCTGCCTGGTGCGGCATGGACAGCATGGATTGGATGGGGTGGAAGGAGAGGAGAGGCTTCTTGTGAGGCGCCTCAAAACACATCTGCACAGTTGGTGCGGCACACACAGACAGCATGGATTGGAAGGGGTGGAACGAGGGGAACAGGAGAATTTTGAGACGTACCAAAAGCCGGCCTGCCTGGTGTGGCATGGAAAGCATGGATTGGATAAGGGAGGAGTGAGAGGAAAGGGGGGGAAGAGAGGCAAGGAAGGAAGAGAGGAAAGGGAGGAACAAGACAAGACTCAATGCATTCATCCGAGTAAAGTGTTTACGATTGGGCTCTCACAGTGCTGCAGCGCAAGATGGCACACATTTAAGAGTAAGAGTACTGTGCAAGGCCAATCGCAAACACTGCTCTTGAAGGGGGGGCAGGGAGGAGATATACTTGGAAGGCGGGAGCAGTTGAAGGGTGAGTGGGGCATGGCGCAGGAGCAGGAGTAGGCGGCGCCATCCACCCAGAAGCAGCGCGGCGACACGTCCAAGAGGGCGTAGATGGCATCAGCGCACTGCCATGTGTTCATCTCTGCCGCGAGCCATGGAGATGAATGGGTATGTCATGCCAGGGATGGAGATGAGCGGGTATGTAAGGCAGGTTGTGCCAGGGAGGGTGGAAGGGGGGGTGTTGGGGACAACAGGGTTTTTGGTTGGGAGGAAGGAGTGAGACAGTAGTATCGAACGTAGCAATAGATTGTTGGCATTCACACCAGCACACCCACCAACCACGTAAGGTGAGCACTTTTGGAAATATGTGCCCCATCAGCAGATGCATTACAGATTCGGCGCATGCATTGCACTACAGCATCGGTGCATGCATTGCATTACAGCATCGGCGCACGCGCTGATGTGGTGATGCATCTGAGTGTGACGATGATGGAACGCATGAGCTGATGCTGCAACGCACGCGCTGATGTGGTGATGCATCTGAGTGTGACGATGATGGAACACATGAGCTGATGCTGCAACGCACGCACTAAAGTGGTGATGCATCTGAGTGTGACGATGATGGAACGCATGAGCTGATGCTGCAACGCACGCGCTGATGTGGTGATGCATCTGAGTGTGACGATGATGGAACGCATGAGCTGATGCTGCAACGCACGCACTAAAGTGGTGATGCATCTGAGTGTGACGATGATGGAACGCATGAGCTGATGCTGCAACGCACGCACTAAAGTGGTGATGCATCTGAGTGTGACGATGATGGAACGCATGAGCTGATGCTGCAACGCACGCACTAAAGTGGTGATGCATCTGAGTGTGACGATGATGGAACGCATGAGCTGATGCTGCAACGCACGCGCTGATGTGGTGATGCATCTGAGTGTGACGATGATGGAACGCATGAGCTGATGCTGCAACGCACGCACTAAAGTGGTGATGCATCTGAGTGTGACCATGATGGAACGCATGAGCTGATGCTGCAACGCACGCGCTGATGTGGTGATGCATCTGAGTGTGACGATGATGGAACGCATGAGCTGATGCTGCAACGCACGCACTAAAGTGGTGATGCATCTGAGTGTGACGATGATGGAACGCATGAGCTGATGCTGCAACGCACGCACTAAAGTGGTGATGCATCTGAGTGTGACGATGATGGAACGCATGAGCTGATGCTGCAACGCACGCGCTGATGTGGTGATGCATCTGAGTGTGACGATGATGGAACGCATGAGCTGATGCTGCAACGCACGCACTAAAGTGGTGATGCATCTGAGTGTGACGATGATGGAACGCATGAGCTGATGCTGCAACGCACGCGCTGATGTGGTGATGCATCTGAGTGTGACGATGATGGAACGCATGAGCTGATGCTGCAACGCACGCGCTGATGTGGTGATGCATCTGAGTGTGACGATGATGGAACGCATGAGCTGATGCTGCAACGCACGCGCTGATGTGGTGATGCATCTGAGTGTGACGATGATGGAACGCATGAGCTGATGCTGCAACGCACGCACTAAAGTGGTGATGCATGTGCTGATGCACCAGCCGATGGATGCACAGATGCTCATGTGCTGATGCCGCAATCCATGCACTGATCCATGTGACACTGCCTCCCTACATTCCGTTCCCCCTATTCTGCTTTTGAGTCGACTCAAAAGCACCAACAGATGGATGTTCATGTGCTCATGTGCTGATGCCGCAATCCATGCATTGATCCATATGATACTCCCTCCTACATTCCCTTCCCCCTATTCTCTCTCCTGCGTTTCATGTCCCCTAGTAGCGTTTCACATGAACTTGTGGACGCGGATGCAGAGACATGCCGAGTGAATGAAGCGGAAAGTGTAGACTGGCCTTCTTGCTCATTCATGTGTAGAAAGTGTGTTTTTGGGACATCTCAAAAACGCACTTTCTACATGTAGACGGGCCTTCTTGCTCATTCATGTGTGTTGCATCATGCGGACTTATCTGTGCTGCACTGCTATGGCTTATCTTTTGTGCTGCATTGATATGGCCCATCATCTGTGCTGCATTGATATGGCCCATCATCTGTGCTGCATTGATATGGCCCATCATCTGTGCTGCATTGATATGGCCCATCATCTGTGCTGCATTGATATGGCCCATCATCTGTGCTGCATTGATATGGCCCATCATCTGTGCTGCATGCATGCTCACTCACCCCGGAGCATGGCACTACGAGGTTGCTTGATACCCACGGTTACACTCACAGTCGACAAGCTCACCTTTGGAGCATGATGGCATGCGGTTGGGGCAGGTCTGCACAAGGCCTGGCGGGCAGCTGCAAAAGAGTACCCCGCAGCGCCGAGGTGGGTTTTGAGGCGCCTCAAAAACCGTCTGAAAGCTCACCTTTGGAGCATGATGGCATGTGGTTGCGGGAGGTCTGCACAAGGCCTGGCGGGCAGCTGCAAGAGTACCCCGCAGCGCCCACCGAGTCGTTCACACACGCGCCGGGAAGGCACGGTTGGAGGAGAAAGCAGCACAACCGTCTCTGGAGGGTGGCATTGCTGCAGACGGCATTGTGATGTGAGGCGTGGCGGGAGGGGAGGCAGGGGAACGGGAAGCACTTCCAGGTAAGCGATGGGTAGGTGGAGAGGTAGCGCCTCAAAAAACTTTTGAGTTTTGGGGCGCCTAAAAAACTTTTGAGTTTTGGGGCGCCTAAAAAACTTTTGAGTTTTGAGGCGCCTCAGAAGGAGGGGAGGCAGGGGAACAGGGTGCACTTCCTGGCAAATGATGGGTAGGTGGATGAGGTGAGAAGCAACTTCATTAGCAACATCACCATGAGGCGAGAGGTGATGAAGAGGAGTGTGTGAGTGAAGCCACCGCTTACGTTGTGATTCAACACTTGGGGTAGGGTTTGTCTGTCACAGTGGCATAGCATGTAACACCAACGATGCATAACCCATCAGAATCACTCCCACCATGCTACCATCCCACCATGCGTAGCTGACATCCCACATGCACGCCATCCCACCATGCCCAGCATGCAGCGTGCAGACCCACCCCACATGCATCTACACCCCGCCCCCCCCTCCTTCCCTTACAACGCGTACCCAGGCACGTCGGAGCGCCCGCACTCGTGGTCTGCTCAAAGCCAGTGGGGCAGCGGCAGGTGTAGCCGGGGGCAGCTGAGGAGTTGCTCACACAGGCGCCGGGCAGGCATGGGTTGGCCTGCAGCAGTGCACACGCGTCCTTTGGAGGTGGTGACGGTGACGGGGGGGTTGGTGGTGCCGAGGGGGGTGCTGGTTCCGAGGGGGGTGCTTCCGAGGGGGGTGCTTCCGAGGGGGGTGCTTCCGAGGCGGGTGCTTCCGAGGCGGGTGCTTCCGAGGGGGGTGCTGTTGAGTTTAGATCTGTCGGCAGAAGGGATGACGCACGGTTGGGGGATGAGTGATAACTCAAGGGCGAGTTTGCATAGAGGTTGAGCAATGCGGCGTGCTTAGGCTGCCAGCGAGCAGCTTGCAGACCCACTCCCATATGCATGCACCTTCACCCCGCCCGCCCCTCCCTCCCTCCTCCCCGTGAAAGAAGTGTAATTCAAAGACATCTTATCAAAGCTACACTTCTTTCCCGCAGACCCACCCACTCCCACATGCACCTTCATCCGCCCCACCCCCTCCCTTCTCCCCGAAAACGCTTACCCAGGCACGTCGGTTTGCCCGCAAGCATGGCCTGGTCATAGCCAGTGGGGCAGCGGCAGGTGTAGCCAGGGGCAGCTGAGGAGTTGCTCACACAGGCGCCGGGCAGGCATGGGTTGGCCTGCAGCAGTGCACACGTGTCCTTTGGAGGAGGTGGTGATGGTGCCGAGGGGGGTGCTGTTGAGTTTTGGATCGTGGGCACGAGGGATGGGGCATGGCTGGGGAATGAGGCACGGTTGGGGAATGAGGCACGGTTGGGGAATGAGGCACGGTTGGGGAATGAGGCATGGTTGGGGGATGAGGCACGGCTGGGGGATGAGGCACGGTTGGGGGATGAGGCACGGTTGGGGGATGAGTAAGAACTCATGGGCGAGTTTGCACAGAGGTTGAGCAATGCGGCGTGCTTAGGCTGCCAGGCAGTGCAGTTGAGCATGCAGAGCATAGCCTGAAGGGTAGCACACACACTATTGCAGAGCCCCCGAGGCGAGGACAAGCACGCCTTGACAATTACCATTATTCTCGTGAGTGAGGCCATGATGCTCGCAACAGCATGAGCAAGGGGACGTGGGGAGACTTGAACGGGGTTACGGGGCTGACCAGGTTGAGGAACACAGTAGGGGTAGGGGAAGGTGGAGGAATCGTTGAGTGGGGTGAATCCAGCAGCACACTGGCAGCCTGTGAGGCGAGTGCCATCGTCCACACACACGCCCGGCGCACACACCATTGCCTCCACGTCCATGCAGTCTGCTGACCTCACTGCGAAGGGCGTTTAGCGGGGTGTGAGGGGGTGTGAGGGGGTGTGAGAGGGGTGTGAGGGGGTGTGAGAGGGGTGTGAGAGGGGTGTGAGAGGGGTGTGAGAGGGGTGTGAGAGGGGTGTGAGAGGGGTGTGAGAGGGGTGTGAGAGGGGTGTGAGAGGGGTGTGAGAGGGGTGTGAGAGGGGTGTGAGAGGGGTGTGAGAGGGGTGTGAGAGGGGTGTGAGAGGGGTAAGGCGTGCAGGTATGGATGAGTGGGTGCTTCTATTTCGCTGCACTCTTGGCAAGCTTTTGAGGCGCCTCAGAAGTCGACTTTTGAGGCGCCTCAAATTCTGCCACACTAATGGCAAGCCCACGCCTGCTGTCACCACAGCCGTGCACGCTGCTGTCACCACAGCCGTGCACGCTGCTGTCACCACCACAGCCGTGCACGCTGCTGTCACCACAGCCGTGCACGCTGCTGTCACCACCACAGCCGTGCACGCTGCTGTCACCACAGCCGTGCACGCTGCTGTCACCACAGCCGTGCACGCTGCTGCCTGCCTGTGAGGAGGGGTGGGGACAGACCAAGGGGTGGGATGAGATGGGCAGGTACTGTTGAGTGCGGTATTGTTCTGATGGACAGCCTCCATTCACAAGCCCGCCTGTTGCGCTGCCCGTGAACCCTGCTGCCTGCCTGGCTGTGAGGAAAGACTGGTTAGCATTGAGGGGGGCATGAGGGGGGGAATAAGAAGAGGTACACCTGAACGCAGCTGCTCCACCACACTCCATGCATGCTGCATGCACACACCCGCCTGCTGCCACGTCCGTGTCTCTGCTGGCTTGGCGGCAAGGGTGGGAGGGGGACAGACACGTTTGGAAAGGGCACCTTTATCTGGATTCCCAGGGACATATGGATGAGCAGGCAGAGGGCAGGGACATATGGATGAGCAGGCAGAGGGCAGGGACATATGGATGAGCAGGCAGAGGGCAGGGACATATGGATGAGCAGGCAGAGGGCAGGGACATATGGATGAGCAGGCAGAGGGCAGGGACATATGGATGAGCAGGCAGAGGGCAGGGACATATGGATGAGCAGGCAGAGGGCAGGGACATATGGATGAGCAGGCAGAGGGCTGGGACATATGGATGAGCAGGCAGAGGGCAGGGACACGGCATGCGCAAAGGGAGAGCTTAAATGGAAAATACTTTGATGTGGAAAGGCGTTTAATGTGGTGACGGAGAGGGGGGAGTGTGTGGAACGACGAGAGGAAGGTGAGCACGACGAGTCTGAGCAATAGCATGGGGCGGAATATTCGAGCTCGGGAAATGGTAGTTGGCGACAGTGAGAAAGGAGATAAATGCGTGATCCTCCTGGCAGCACAGGAGTTGAGATGCCTCAAATAATGCAGGATTTGATGACACATGGGATGAAAGGCAGAGCAGAGACACATGGGATGAAAGGCAGAGCAGAGACACATGGGATGAAAGGCAGAGCAGAGACACATGGGATGAAAGGCAGAGCAGAGACACATGGGATGAAAGGCAGAGCAGAGACACATGGGATGAAAGGCAGAGCAGAGACACATGGGATGAAAGGCAGAGCAGAGACACATGGGATGAAAGGCAGAGCAGAGACACATGGGATGAAAGGCAGAGCAGAGACACATGGGATGAAAGGCAGAGCAGAGACACATGGGATGAAAGGCAGAGCAGAGACACATGGGATGAAAGGCAGAGCAGAGACACATGGGATGAAAGGCAGAGCAGAGACACATGGGATGAAAGGCAGAGCAGAGACACATGGGATGAAAGGCAGAGCAGAGACACATGGGATGAAAGGCAGAGCAGAGACACATGGGATGAAAGGCAGAGCAGAGACACATGGGATGAAAGGCAGAGCAGAGACACATGGGATGAAAGGCAGAGCAGAGACACATGGGATGAAAGGCAGAGCAGAGACACATGGGATGGGAGGCAGAGCAGAGACACATGGGATGGGAGGCAGAGCAGAGACACATGGGATGGGAGGCAGAGCAGAGACACATGGGATGGGAGGCAGAGCAGAGACACATGGGATGGGAGGCAGAGCAGAGACACATGAGATGGGAGGCAGAGCAGAGACACATGGGATGGGAGGCGAGGCAGAGACACATGGGATGGGAAGCAGAGCAGAGACACATGGGATGGGAGGCAGAGCAGAGACACATGGGATGGGAGGCAGAGCAGAGACACATGGGATGGGAGGCAGAGCAGAGACACATGGGATGGGAGGCAGAACAGCGGCACATGGGAAGAAGAGGCATGGTAAAAGAGTAACAGACTCAAACCAAGGGCATAGGGAAATGGAATAAGAATTGGAGGCATCCTAAGTCTGTCTTATTGGCGAGAAAAAACGCCTTTCATCTTAACCCAATCTACGATACAGCCATCACCATTGAATGGCCAACACCATTGTAGCCATCGCAGTCCAGGCCCGACTCACATGTAAGATCAGCTTGTCCGTCAACTCTTGTCGCGAGCATGGCCGCGAGCAGTAGCGCCGTCACGGCGACTGCAGCGGACGCCACGGCCGGCGGCAGCCGTTGCATGTTGCTGGATGGGCCTCAGACACGCTCGCACTGACGACGGCAATGCTGACCGACTCGGAGTCTAGATACGGACGATGGAGTCTATATGCTGACGAGGCGCGCAGGACGAGTGGAGCAGCAGAGAGCGCGACGAGAATAGCACCAGTCGTTTCAGTGGTGTGCTGTGCTGATGAGATGAGCGGAATATACGGAGATAGTCGTACTGACAGAAATGAGAGGCCTCGTTTCTTGGATAAACTAAATGGGATTCTTGACTCGCGACTCGCGAGATTCGGGTGAAGCCGCGATATTCCGGAAACGTTGAGCCTGGGAAAACGGATGGTGAATAGCAACATTTAAATACAGAAATGAGACAAGTGGTTCTTGTCGCACGAAAGGAGGACACTCGGGACGTGACGGCTGGTATCCAGTTAAAGTGCGTAGTAACGTATGAGCTTATTGTCTGCGGCCGCCTTGAAAGGTGAGCAAAAAACGGCTTTGCTCTGGTGGTGGTGAATCTTGTTTTGCCCCTCAACGACAACGAGACGGAAATGGCGAGTAAGGGATGGCGGTGGCGGCCCATTGCCTTGTTGTTACTGTACCCGTGCGATGCGGAAGGAATGCAGGCAGTTTCTTGTGAGCGTTGAAGGACAACCCCGGTGAGCTGGCAGGTGAAGGCTTTCATTTCAAACCAAAACCAGCGCCTGAATGGTACTGTACTGTGCTTCCACGCTATGTCAACCACTTCCTCTGCGTCAACCACTGGGACAAGAAGATCGTCGGGTCCAGCGAGGAGTGTTCTTCGGAGTGAGGTGAGCAACGGTGCCTGTAGTTTGTTGGGCAAAGGTTTATCATCATCCTCTCAAAACAACCAACAATTTCCTCGTACATGCGAAGGTTTATCGTATCATTTGTGCAGTTGTATCAATGCTAGAACAACTTGATTTGCTGTCAAAAGCTTGCTGTGGCTTCACTTCATTCTTCAATAAAGCAGTTATATACAAGCAGGAAACGTACATATTGACAAGATTTGCTAACAGCGGCACGCATGAAACAAAGGACGCAGGAAAAAAAAAAGTAGTTTTTACTTATGCATGGATCGGTACAGCCACTTTCATGTTGAATGCGGAGCAGTGGCCAGGCACACTGCAGGAGAAGAGAATCGATGTGCCTTTTGCTGAAGCTGGAACCTTGTACCTGACACACGATTCAAACGATGAGTGGACAGCGCAAGGCAAAGCCATCCCAGAAAAACTTGCAACACAGGATGGCAACAATCGCCTCAACTTGAGAGCAAGAAACTCCTATAACAAGAAACTTCGCAGATGCTTGAATGAAGGGCTGTGGTAGTCGCAGCAGAAACCCAAGACACCAGCAAGGTGTCCAACTCCGCAAAGATTCAACATGCCAGTCTTCTTACTAGCCGCCCCAAAGCCGCAGGTAGCATGCATGCCCACAGTGCATTGTCTCATCTCAAGAAGCGCTTTACACACTCACTTGTACTTCCCCACAGATGTGATGCCAGTCTTCCTAGTGGCCGCCCCAAAGTCACAGTTGTTGTACGCGTCCATGGTGTTCATGATCCACACGTCATGCGGGATGCCCCTCCACTTGAACACTGCAGGCAGTGACGCAGACAGAGGCAGGGACGCACAGGGAAGTGAGGTTGGATGAGGTCACTGGGGGGAGTGAGGCCAGTGGAATAAGACGGACCAATATAAGCAATGCAGCAATAACACGTCAGGGGAGCGCTGTAAGAAGAATGAATCCTAGAGCAGAGGATTATAAAACGAAGAACATTGCAACCAGTGGAACCGATAAGTCTGCCCTTCTTGGAAATTGCATCCCCTTGCAACGACCACTGCCAAGGAGGGGTAGTGTGGGTGCGAGGAGTGCAGAGGGTGAAGGAGGTGTACCGAGAGTGTCTCCGGCGTGAATGACGCCCTTGGGCTTCCACTTCTTCACGCCGTATCCCCACGGACTCAACCCACTGCCGCCCACTGTGAACACCTTCGCCTGTTGGGCAAGGCGATGGCAGCGAGGAAGACGAAGACACAAAGATACAGAGGGTGAGGAGACAATGAGATGAAGAGAGAGGCACACAGATGGAGGGATGGTGCAGAAATGTGCGGAGAGGGTGAGATGGAGATGCGAGGGCAAGAACAGAGGTGAGTTGTGAGCGAGAATCGAGGCGGACCAAACGAGTACAGGAGGAATGACGAGTATGACTCAGAAAGAAAGGAGTCTTTGAGTAATAGACTCATAATTGCAGTGCGATGTGACAGGAGGAAAAGGCATGACGACAGGGGAGCATGTGAGAGACAGGGGAGAAGGCAGGAGGGCAAGAGAGCAAGAAAGAGGCAAGAGGCAGGAGGGTAGGAGAGCAAGAGGCAAGAGACAGGAGGGTGAGAGAGCAGTACCTCTGATTGGATTGCGCCTGCCACCAGGGGATGTGTGGAGGGGGGGGGGGTGGGGGGAAGCAGAGGGGAGAAAGAAAAGAAAAGACACAGGAAGGGGGAAAGCGGGGGGGGATGAGCGAGTAACGGAAACAAAGGCTTCCAGGAGCGCGATGATGGGTGAACAAGCGCAGAAGAACAGGAGAGCAGCAGAGCAGGACCAGGGGGGTGTGACAGACTGGCGGCAGAGACTCTTCAAGAAGCAAGAAAGTGAGTAGGTGGCCAAACAGCCATGAGAAACCGAACGCGGCGGAAGTCGAGGCTAAGCATGAGGTTGATGCGAGAAACGCGGGAGTCGCGAGGAAGTAACGACGCAGAGTCACATGGAGCAAAGGGGCGGTCCACGGAACGACTCGAGAGAGTCGGACTCCGGGTCTCCGAAGGGAGAAAGAAGGATCAGCGCGTACAGAGCAGAAAGACGAGCGCTGTGGTCGTGAGGGCAATCGCGGCAAGCGAGCGAGTCATGGCGACGACGGAAGGGCGCGCGACAAGGGAGCAGTTTCTCTTGAATAATCGAGTCGCCTCGGCGAATACGAGAGACAGAGTTCCTGAAAGGCGGAGCGTATTGAACCACGCGTGAGCGGGGAATGAGAGTCGGCGAGGAGTACTTACAAAGAAAAGAAGAAGCTGGGATTCTGGTTGAGTCCGAAGCACGAGCCGTGCTTATTTCTAGGTCGGGTGATTGTTGCTTCCTGTGCTTGGTCGGCTGGTTCTTTCGTCTCCCAGTCGGAATTTTTCCGCTTTGGTCGGCGGCTCCGTCCCTCCATTCTTGCGCCTTCAGCCAATCACCAAATCCCTAAGTCGACTCGGACCCTCCCTCTGTATGTTCCCCGCGCTACCAGCGCTACCCGCTCCTCGCGCTCCGCGCATGCATCCTTTCCCCCCCATCCCCTTCCTCCTTTCACTTGTTCCCTCCCCCCTCCCCCCAACAATTGCCTGGGGTGGAGAGAACCTGTGGAAGGCTCGTGGAACGAGCTAGTTGCACCAATCTGCCGTCCAGTGACGTTTGGCATGGCGTGACTGTGGTGCGGAGCCTCAACGGCGCAACGCAAACGAAAAGCAGAACCGATGCCCGAAGGATCGGACGACTGAACAACAACGATGCGGAATCGTACGGCGAGATTACGATGAGGCAAAGGGCGAGAGACAAGTGAGCTAGCGTTGGACGCGTGGCAGACAGAGGAGCAACATTGTTGAAAGTGAGGTGACCTATCAGAGCAGTTTGAATGGTCGGTAAGTCTGTTTGCGATGCGACATCTCTGTTATCTGTGAGGCTCGGCATACAGTAGTCTGTTCAAACACTTGCCATTCAATACACTCTACAGCCCAAGCTCATCCCTCTCGTCAAAAGATAAAACCAGAAGACTGGTATCAAGTAACAGAAATAATAACACGTCAACCATGAAGTCCAAGCAACCACATACAGTTCCCATCAGGATGCTGGAGGTAGCATGGACAAGCTGCATGCTGACAGTTCCCTTGATGCTGTCCTTGTAACCGTTTGCATTCAAAAAGAATGTCAAAACCAACTTGTTCTCAACGAATAGTCCAAAACACACGTAGTACTTCAAAGCCCTGCCACCGCCTGTCCAACACCCACGTCTGCAACCGCCTGGAAAGCATTATCCGCGACAAGGCCAAGCCACAAGTGGCCCACTCAAGGATAAGAAACTGGTGACACAAGCTAACACCCATAACACTCTCAACTGTTGCCAGCATTCACTTCTTCTTGGCCGCAGCCTTGGTCACCTTGGCACCGGAGGGATCCTTCTTCTCAACGCTCTTGATGACACCGACAGCCACTGTTTGCCTCATGTCACGCACAGCGAAGCGTCCAAGAGGAGGGTACTCGGAGAAGGTCTCGACGCACATGGGCTTGGTGGGAACCATCTTCACGAAGCAAGCATCACCGTTCTTCACAAACTTGGGCTCCTTCTCCAGCTCCTTGCCGGAACGCCTGTCCACCTTGGTGATAATCTCAGAGAACTTCACAGCAATGTGGGACGTGTGGCAATCCAGCACAGGCGCGTAGCCGTTACCGATCTGGCCAGGGTGGTTCATGATGATGACCTGCGAGGTGAAGTTGGCAGCCTCCCTGGCGGGGTCGTTCTTCGAGTCAGACGCGACGTAGCCACGCTTGAGCTCCTTCACCGACACGTTCTTCACGTTGAAGCCAACGTTGTCACCGGGGCCAGCCTCGGGCAGAGACTCGTGGTGCATCTCCACCGACTTAACCTCAGTGGTCAGACCGCTGGGAGCGAACACCACAACCATACCGGGCTTCAGCACACCAGTCTCCACTCGACCGACCGGAACTGTTCCAATACCGCCGATCTTGTACACGTCCTGAAGGGGCAGACGCAGGGGCTTGTCGGACGGCCTCTTGGGCTCGGACACCTGATCCAGAGCCTCCAGCAGGGTGGGGCCCTTGTACCAGTCCAGGTTGGTAGAGCGCTCAATCATGTTGTCACCCTCGAAACCAGAGATGGGCACGAAGGGAATCTTGTCAGGGTTGTAGCCGACCTTCTTCAGGTACGACGACACCTCCTTCACGATTTCCTCGTAACGAGCCTTGGAGTACTTGGGGGTGGTGGCATCCATCTGCAGAACGCAACAAAATCAGCGTCAATACCAGAGGACTACGGCCGATACTTGGAAATACGACCATGGCAGCAGGGATCAACGAAATTATAAATGTTTTAACGGATTAAGCCGCCAAACATCGAGAAAGGATGTGGACGGCAAAATAGGATGATACGCGAACCGCTTACCTTGTTGCAGCAGCAGATCATCTGCTTCACACCAAGGGTGAACGCCAGCAGAGCGTGCTCACGGGTCTGACCATCCTTGGAAATACCGGCCTCGAAACCACCAGTGGTGGAGTCGATGATCAGAACAGCGCAGTCAGCCTGTAATAGACATGCCAAATTAGGTCAGATCGGGCACTCAGCGCATGGAATGAGACAAAAGAAACCAGAACTCCGAACAAAAACGATGGAGCGCAATCAGCTGACCTGCGAGGTTCCCGTAATCATGTTCTTGATGAAATCGCGATGGCCGGGAGCGTCAATGACCGTGCAGTAGTACTTGTTGGTCTCGAACTTCCACAGAGCGATATCGATGGTAATACCACGCTCGCGCTCCGCCTTGAGCTTGTCTAGCACCCAGGCGTACTTGAAGGACCTCTTGTTCATTTCAGCGGCTTCCTTCTCGAAACGCTCAATCACACGCTTGTCAATCCCACCCAGCTTGTAGATGAGATGACCAGTCGTCGTCGACTTGCCGGAGTCGACATGGCCGATGACGACAATGTTGATGTGCAACTTTTCCTTACCCATGTTGGCAACCTGAAATGGGTCGACGTTCAGCAGAAAAAAACAAACAAACAAACAAACAAACCAACAACAACGAAACAAATTATATGATTAGCCCGTCACGAACGCAGCGATCAATACGACATAATGGAACAGCGGATAAGCTTAACCGATGATCCGACTGCAACGCGAATGGCAAGAATAAGTCAAGCAGCCATTAGAACCTAACCTACCTGAGTTAGGAGAAGGGCTCTGAATTCAGGGAGGAGGCAGAAAGGGCGAGAATGGAGTCCAAACCCCAAACTTCAGCTGGCGGGTGAGTGGGAGACAATTGGCTCGGCAAGGCAAGGTGCAAGGGGGGGATCCAGTGACTGACGTTCTGACGGAACGTAGACGACAAGGGCACAGATAGGTCTACCTCGACGTCCTAATTGCCGGTTGCGAAATATTGAGGAGTGTTGTGGTTGGTTGCGAAAATTCCACGTGGCGCCACCGAGGTTGGAGTTTGTGATCTCAGAAGCAGGCCGAATACGAAGCCCAAAAGTCGAGACGTTATATCTCCCCGAACAAGCAACTGATGAACAAACAATATGTTACTGAAACACTGATGGGCATACGGTACAAGGCGGTTAATCCACCAAAAAAAAAAACCAGTAAAACAAGGATTCATCATGTCTGATTCCTTCACAGCATATCCATATTTGGTAGCATAAGAAAAAGAGGGGATCTTGGTGTATATGTCGTGCACCGTATACGCATTGCCTTTCCAGCAATTTGTCGTCTGGTTTGGAGAACCTCTGTGAATTTTGAAACAACACTCACAAAATGCCGTAAGCAACAATGCAAGGCAAGTGGGCTGTTCCAGCAATTTAAATGTGCTGAATCAGTTTTTCTGCCAGGATCTTGGATCGATTTAATAACGCCACCCCACGAGCAAGCCCTCTATTTGGTTTTGGGGCAGACTGCTCTGTATGTAGCGCTCTATGCACCAGAACCTGTCAACCAACGCAGACCTACCAAGCTTATCATTCATACTACCATTACACATGGAGGTGATCAAAGTCAGAGCAATGTGGAGATAAGCACACACACATATCCTGATTCTAACCCTGCTGATCCATTTTCCCACAAGCATAAGGTTCAAGGATTCAGCAATGGGACATCACAAGAAGACGTAAAAACATTCCAGCCAGTCAGTTCAACATACATTCCCTTGTCACACTTGCAGCCTGAACAGCTCGAGCCACTGGAGGGACTTCCCTCAACGCATGCAGAGCAAGGCTCATGAGCGAACTCCACCTGTACAGTGACCTCCTCACCAGGTAGCAGCGAGAGGTAATTCTCAGAGTACACTGCAGGAAGCACCCTCTTGCCGTCCACCCGCCGGCGCACATTGAAACGGACAAAGAACGCCACACCTCCAGCAACGCTCTCGTCCTCATTCACTCCTGCAGCAGGCTCATTCAAAGTCCCAGTGCGCCCCCCCACTGCTGCTCCTCCGTTTCCTTGCCGATCTGCGCTCTGCCTTCCATCCAAAACGCCTCCATTCACAGGATTGCTCACCAGCAGATACGCCCTCCACCAGATAGACCTCCCTCCATGGGCCTCACTGGGTGGTAGATGCATCCCTGCCTCACCCAGGGGAGGGGCGGAGGAGACGCGGAGGAGGGAGAGGGAGAGGCGCAGCTTGTGCTGGCGGAAGGGGCCTCCCAGGGCACGGAAATCACCCAGATAGGCGTAGGCGGGCGGGGGGGCGGAGGGGGCGGAGGAAGGGGCGAGAGAGGAGGGGGAGGAGGGGGTGGGGGAGGAGGAGGAGAAGGGCAGGAGGGCTGAGGCCGAGGAGGTAGGGGAGGGATCGGAGGGAGTGGAGAGGGCGGAGGGGACGCAGGGAGGAGAGGGGCTTGAGCGAGAAAGGGGGGAAAAGGGGGTGATGGTGCTAGTATTGTGAAATTGTGCTGATGGTGGTAATGCTTCTGATGGTGCTGCTGGTGCTGCTGGTGCAGATGATGCTGATGGCGTTGATGGCTCTGATGGTGCTGCTGATACTGCTACCGGAGTTGATGGTCCTGCTGGTGCTGACAGTGCTGCTGGTGGCGATGCTGCAGGGGCAGTGCCGGGTGCAGCGGGAGGCAGTGCAGTGAGCCAGTAGAGGCTGCGCGACACTGTGCGGGCATTGGTTGCACGACTGCCCGCGGAAAGAGATGGCATTGGTGGGAGGTGCGGCGAGGAGCCGGTGTGGTATGGGGAGGATGGGAGATTTTGGGAGGAGGATGTGGTAGGGTCAGGGAAGTGGAGCAGGCGGAGGAGGAGGAAGACGGTGGGGGGTGGGCTGGGAGGGGAGACGGGGAGGCGTGGGAGGTGCACCTGGGGGGATGGAGTAGAGGGGGGGAACGATGGGGAGGAAAGGCATGCGAGTAGGGCATGGTGGATTGCGTGGGAAAGGGTGGGAAGGTTCAGAAATATGTCGGATGAAAGGTAAAAAGATAGAATATGAAAGATAACATTCCAGAGCGGACGGAGAAAGGCTTGCGGCTGGGATGGTTGTTGGCAGGGATGGGAGCGAGTGGGACTGATCCATGCCTGCATGACCGCATGTGTGCATGCTGGCAAGTGCAATAGGTTCTGTGCTAACACATCCATATGTGCCTGCAGCTGTGCTCCCTTGCATCCAACTCTCATTCCCCCACCTGCTGCCCTCACCCGAACCTGTCCTGCCCACACCTGAGCCCATGCTGTCCTCACCTGAAGCTGAGTCTCTGTGCATGAAAACGGCGGGCAGGCGAGTGAGTGGGGAGCAGGTGGGGGCGTGAAAGAGGCGGGGAGGGAGGAGGAGGCGTGCCACAGGCAATGGCCGCTGGGAAGGTGGATGGAAGCTTCCACAGAGAGGGAGGAGAGAGCATGGGGTGTGGTGTTGACCACCTGATGGGCGGGAGAGGGGAGTGGGGGAACGGAGAGAGGAGGGGGAGACGGTTGGGATGGTCCAGGTGTGCGTGAATGGGCTCCTTCAAGGCATGTGCCAGGTGCAGGTTGAATGTATCTCCCAGGAAGGTCCAGGTGCAGGTTGAATGTATCTCCCAGGAAGGTCCAGGTGCAGGTTGAATGTATCTCCCAGGAAGGTCCAGGTGCTGTCCAGGTGCACTGAACGGGTTCCTTCAAGGCACATGGCATGCCCAAGACGGCTGACATTGGGCAGAACAGGAAGCAGCTGAACAGGAACAGGACATTGCCACAATCACACAATCACCATACACCCCATGCACCCCCCACACCTGCATGTGCCCCGAGTGCAGGTGCTGCGGCACGTGAATAAAGTTCAGCGCACAGCACAGCGCACGCCGTACAGCCCGCAAACAGGTGGCAACTGACTGCTTACCGCAGTCAAACGACCACCACACATCTGCACGAGCACCACACATCTGCACGACCACCACACATCTGCACGACCACCACACATCTGCACGAGCACCACACATCTGCACGACCACCACACATCTGCACTTGCCCCGAGTGCAGGTCCAACTGCACGTGAAGGGGCTGCACGGAACAGCACACTGCAAACACAGCTCCCATATGAGAATGCCCATAACAGGTGGCACTGATTGAAGCTGCTTGCCACAACCGCAGATGCACACACTCGCCACACGGCACACAATCGCCACACGGCACACAATCGCCACACGGCACACAATCGCCACACGGCACACAATCGCCACACGGCACACAATCGCCACACGGCACACAATCGCCACACGGCACACAATCGCCACACGGCACACAATCGCCACACGGCACACAATCGCCACACGGCACACAATCGCCACACGGCACACAATCACCACACACACGTACCTGCACTTTGCCCGAGTGTAAGTCCAGCTGCACGTGAATGGGCTCCAGGGCACAGCGCACGCCGAACAGCCCGCCAGTGGCGGCCAGCAGGTGGTCGTACAGCTGCCCGCGCAGCCCCCCCCAGGGGTTCTGCCCCTTCCACAGCAGCACCCCTGTGTACCGCTCCCACATGCGCGCGCTCCATGCCTCAAACAGTGACCGGTACTGCAGGTAGTTGGCGAGCTGGGCCTGGTGGGGTGGAGGGGAGGGCAGGCGTTTTGGGACGTTTGAGATGTGTATAACCGGTGTATGTACGCACGCCACATGCACACGCCACAAGCCTTAAAGAGCGACCGGTACTGCAAGTAGTTGGCGATCTGGGCCTGGTGGGGTGGACATTCGTGGAGAGAGGGGTTTTGAGATGTGTCACGCATTGGCAGCACAGCAGCACCCTTGCGTGCCTCCACCCATAAAGCGTGCGCTCCATGCTTCGAAGAGGGAACGGTACTGCAAGAAGCTGGCGGGCTGGGCCTGGCGGGGTGGATGGGGAGGCGAGGAGTTTAGAAACGTGCCAGACATCCACAGCGTCTTGAGACCATATGGCTGAATGGCTTATGGATGGCACATGGCATGGCATATGGCACAAATTGGGGCGTGACTAGCTGGAATGAAGATGAGATGAGTCCTTGTGGAAGAATAATGCAAAGCACAACAGCTTGCCAGGCTGCAGACAAGATACTGGGAGGGATGGAGATAATGTTGCATCCTTGACCACCCCGCAGCATGGCTCCTCGCTCAGCTTGTGACTTTTGAGAATTCTCAAAAGTCACACGGACAAGATACTGGGAGGGATGGAGACAATGTTGCATCCTTGACCACCCCGCAGCATGACTCCTCACTCACCTTGGCACAGAAGTCATCGAGCCCATCCACAGGGCCATATGTAAGGACCTGTTTTTTTATTAGTCGACTAAAAGATTGGGCCATACGTGAAGTGAGGATCTGGTTCTTCACTCGTACCGACCCCCTCTTCCACTTCCCTTGCACCCACTCCCACTCGCACGCGCCCCTGCCCACTCCCACGCGCCCCTGCCCACTCACACGCGCCCCTGCCCACTCCCACGCGCCCCTGCCCACTCCCACGCGCCCCTGCCCACTCCCACGCGCCCCTGCCCACTCGCACTGACCCCCTCTTCCACTTCCCTTGCACCCACCCCCGCTTACATGCGGCCCTGCACCAGTGCACTCACTTTGGCACAGAAGTCATCAAGTCCCTCCACGGGCCCATACGTGAGGATCTGGTTCTTCACTCGCACCGACCCCCTCTTCCAATTCACCCTCCCTTCTGCTGCCTCCTGCATCCTCGCTTCCTCTCCTTCTCCCCCCTGCTCCAATCCAATAACAACTCCTTGCTGCAGCACACCTGCTTGCTGTTGCCTGCCTGCTTGCCGTCTCGCCCCTCCTCCACCCACCTCGCCCCCACCATCTGACTCCACTCCCACCATGCCATACGGTATGTACGTATGCACCTTCCACCCCTCACTCTCCTCCTCCACACACTCCCCTCCACACTCCTCCCACGCCCTCCCAAACACCGGCGGGCTCCAATCACTCTCGGGAAAAAACTCGTGCAAGCTTTCCGCCTCGGGCACCCCAACGGACCCGATCTCGGGGTTAAACGCGTACGGGTAGTAATCCGGGCAGAAGAAATCTTCAGGGTTCTGGATGCCATAAGGCCCGTCCGTCCAGCCTCCCTTGCTGTCGGCAAAGCCGCCCCATAGGGAGCCCTCTATGTACGCCCTTGTGCCGTCCAGCAGTAGTGAGGGGTCCTGATCTGATTCGGCTGGGGAAGGAGGGATGGGGGGTTGGGTAGAAGGGGAGGCAGGGGAGGGTGATCCAGCCACCCTGGCTGTCGGCAAAGCTGCCGCTCCATAGGGAGCCCTCTATGTATGCCCTTGTGCCGTCCAGCAGTAGTGACGGGTCTGGGTCTGACTTAGCTGTGAGAGGAGGGACGGAGGCGGGGAGAAAGGGGGGAGAAGGGGGGTGATGAACAAATAGAGGAGTTGGATAACACAACAGAGAAACGGGTCCACGAAGACTCGGAGGCAAAGTGCAGTCGAAATATTGGGGTTTCCGGATGCTGAATGGAGGCCAATCACCCAATGCACCAAACACACCATCCCACACCACTCCACACACCAGCCCACACAGTCCCACACAGCCCGACACCATCCCACACCATCCCAAACAACCCCACACACCATCCCACGCACCTTTATAAAAGCGCAGCATGCTCTTGAGCGAGTCATTGAGGTCAGCAGCGGGCACGGTCTCGTTGCCGCCCACCCAGAGCGCCAGGCTGGCATGGTTGCGCAGCATGCGGACGCTGTCTTGCGCACAGGAGAGGAAGAGGCGGTGGTCCAGCGGCCAGGAGGGGTCTGACGGGGGCAGGCCGCGGCCGTTGCAGTCGCCCGTGATCCAAAACTCCTGCCACACCTGTGTGCAAGGGAATAGTAGGATAGGTGTTCATGTTTGGTCATGCTTGTTTCGATTCACAACACACCAAGTGGGGCAGACCCTGGCCCGGCCGCTGCAGATGCCTGCCGTCATCCAACAAACCCGCCACACCCATGAAGGATGTTGCGACATAGAGCAATGTGAGCAAGAACATCATGAGCACTCTTGAACAGCATAAATAGAACCTTCGCGGCGACATAGAACCGAGCGAGAACAGGTTACACCGTTTCAATTCAAGTCTTGAAGATCCTGCGGCTCGTGATGCCAAGGGAATGCATGGCAGTAGAGTAGATGCATGTACCAATCCGAAAGCCATAGAACAGAAACAACTGTGGAGAGAACTCGAGCCCTCTTTTTGAGTCGACTCAAAAGCAGAAACAACTGTGGAGAGAACTCGAGCCCTCTTTTTGAGTCGACTCAAAAGCAGAAACAACTGTGGAGAGAACTCGAGCCTTCTTTTTGAGTCGACTCAAAAGCAGAAACAACTGTGGAGAGAACTCGAGCCCTCTTTTTGAGTCGACTCAAAAGCAGAAACAACTGTGGAGAGAACTCGAGCCCTCTTTTTGAGTCGACTCAAAAGCAGAAACAACTGTGGAGAGAACTCGAGCCCTCTTTTTGAGTCGACTCAAAAGCAGAAACAACTGTGGAGAGAACTCGAGCCCTCTTTTTGAGTCGACTCAAAAGCAGAAACAACTGTGGAGAGAACTCGAGCCCTCTTTTTGAGTCGACTCAAAAGCAGAAACAACTGTGGAGAGAACTCGAGCCCTCTTTTTGAGTCGACTCAAAAGCAGAAACAACTGTGGAGAGAACTCGAGCCCTCTCTGGCGGTCAGAGAGGTCGAGTTTTGAGGCGCCTCAAAACACAACTGTGGAGAGAACTCGAGCCCTCTCTGGCGGTCAGAGAGGTCGAGTTTTGAGGCGCCTCAAAACACAACTGTGGAGAGAACTCGAGCCCTCTCTGGCGGTCAGAGAGGTCGAGTTTTGAGGCGCCTCAAAACACAACTGTGGAGAGAACTCGAGCCCTCTCTGGCGGTCAGAGAGGTCGAGTTTTGAGGCGCCTCAAAACACAACTGTGGAGAGAACTCGAGCCCTCTCTAACGGTCAGAGAGGTCGAGTTTTGAGGCGCCTCAAAACACAACTGTGGAGAGAACTCGAGCCCTCTCTGGCGGTCAGAGAGGGCTCGAGACCTTCAGACATGCCTCAAGGTCTTCTTGACAGATAACTGTTACACTGGATTATTCAAGTCACTATTGAAGAATTTCAAAAGCAACCTGTATGCCATTCCCAAGACGCCAGGCCAGCAATCCCAAATTCCCAGTGAATGAATGTTATAGAGCTTTCAAAGCCCAAGAAAGCCCTCATTTCAATCAACCCCCATGCAGCCCCCACCCCTCGCTAAACCCCACCCCACCCCAACCCCAACCACTCACCATAATCCCCACCCATTCACAGGCGTCATAAAACTTAGGCCGTTCCATGAGTGCCCCCCGCCCACCCACTCATCCCGCCCACTCCCACTCCCACCCCACCCCAAGCCCCACCCCTCACCAGAATCCCGAGGCGGTCGCAGGCATCGTAAAACTCAGGCCGTTCCATGAGAGCCCCCGCCCCACTCCAACTCCAACTCCCGCCCCACCCCAAGCTCACCCCACTCCAAGCTCACCCCACTCCAAGCTCACCCTACTCCAAGCTCACCCTACTCCAAGCTCACCCTACTCCAAGCTCACCCTACTCCAAGCTCACCCTCCTCCAAGCTCACCCTCCTCCAAGCCTATGATGGATTTGACTCCAAAAACTGAAAACGTCAAGGGTCAAAACGCCACGTTTTGACTCTTGACGCGTCAATCCGTTTTGACGCTTGACGCTACTGGTAAAAAATTTCGGGCAGCTTGATTTTGAAAAAAAAAACAAGAAAAAAAAATATACAAAATCGAAATTCCGCGCTCAAAACGCGCCCTGCCAAATAGAACTCGACATCTTGAAACCCCAAAACAGGCCCCAACCAAACCAACACCTGAACCACCCTTCACCCCTTTGAAACTACTCAACCCGACCCATCCCCTAGTACTTCACCACAATTCTCCTTTGGAAACCCCTTCCATGACTGCCCCACATGTCCTACAACTCCTGCCCCCCCCCCCCCCCCCCCCAACCTCTCTTACTAGCCCCACTGTTCCCAGTTTTTTTTCCCCTTCCCGGGATGTTTTCTTGTCTGCCCGCCCGAGCGTCAAACTGGGGGTACCCCTCAGACAGGGGGCGTCAATAGCGTCAAAACGCTAGCGTTTTGACTCAGAGTCAAAACGCTGAGCGTGTCAAATCCATCATAGCTCCAAGCTCACCCTCCTCCAAGCTCACCCTCCTCCAAGCTCACCCCCCTCCAGACTCACCCCCCTCCAGACTCACCCCCCTCCAAGCTCACCCCCCTCCAAGCTCACCCCCCTCCAAGCTCACCCCCAAACCCTCACCAGGATCCCCAGCTGGTCACAGGCGTTGTAGAACTCAGGCCGTTCCATGAGAGCCCCCGCCCACACGCGAAAAGTTTCATCTCTGCCCAGTAGCGCTCCGCTGAGAGGCGCAGCATCGCGTCCGAGACGATCCAATTGGTCCCGCGTATGAAGAGCGGGCAGCCGTTGATGAAAAATACCCTGGTACACGACAAGAGCACATACAGAGCATGTGGACGGACATAGATGGGAGGGAAGCACAAAAGCATGGGCAACCGTTGATGAAAGAAAACCTGGTACACGACAAGAGCAGATACAGTGCATGTGGACATAGATGGGGAAGCACAAAAGAGCGGGCAGTCGTTGATGTGAAAAACCCTGGTACACGAGCAGATACAGAATATGTGGACACGGATGGGGGAGGGGGAGCAGGCAGGCAGTGATGGGGGAGCACTCTGTGAAGGGAGCCGAGGCATACGGATAATGGGAATGGATGGAGGGGTATGAACGAGACATGCGATACGCGAACAAGAGAAGAGGGAAGGATGCAATAGATAGAAAGGAAGAGGGAAGGCGGAAGAGGAAAGGGGGGAGGAGGGGGGAGAGGGGAGGAAAGGAGAGCAAGCAGAGTACGACGCGAGGAGAAAGGATGAGCAAGAAGAGGGAAGGAAAGGACAAGCGTGTGGAAGAGAAAGGCAACAGCGCACGTACCCGGAACCAGAGCCCTCAACTCACCTCAAAAGCGGAACCAGAGCCCTCAACTCACCTCAAAAGCGGAACCAGAGCCCTCAACTCACCTCAACAGCGGAACCAGAGCCCTCAACTCACCTCAAAAGCGGAACCAGAGCCCTCAACTCACCTCAACAGCGGAACCAGAGCCCTCAACTCACCTCAAAAGCGGAACCAGAGCCCTCAACTCACCTCAACAGCGGAACCAGAGCCCTCAACTCACCTCAAAAGCGGAACCAGAGCCCTCAACTCACCTCAAAAGCGGAACCAGAGCCCTCAACTCACCTCAAAAGCGGAACCAGAGCCCTCAACTCACCTCAAAAGCGGAACCAGAGCCCTCAACTCACCTCAAAAGCGGAACCAGAGCCCTCAACTCACCTCAAAAGCGGAACCAGAGCCCTCAACTCACCTCAAAAGCGGAACCAGAGCCCTCAACTCACCTCAAAAGCGGAACCAGAGCCCTCAACTCACCTCAAAAGCGGAACCAGAGCCCTCAACTCACCTCAAAAGCGGAACCAGAGCCCTCAACTCACCTCAAAAGCGGAACCAGAGCCCTCAACTCACCTCAAAAGCGGAACCAGAGCCCTCAACTCACCTCAACAGCGGAACCAGAGCCCTCAACTCACCTCAAAAGCGGAACCAGAGCCCTCAACTCACCTCAAAAGCGGAACCAGAGCCCTCAACTCACCTCAAAAGCGGAACCAGAGCCCTCAACTCACCTCAAAAGCGGAACCAGAGCCCTCAACTCACCTCAACAGCGGAACCAGAGCCCTCAACTCACCTCAAAAGCGGAACCAGAGCCCTCAACTCACCTCAAAAGCGGAACCAGAGCCCTCAACTCACCTCAAAAGCGGAACCAGAGCCCTCAACTCACCTCAAAAGCGGAACCAGAGCCCTCAACTCACCTCAAAAGCGGAACCAGAGCCCTCAACTCACCTCAAAAGCGGAACCAGAGCCCTCAACTCACCTCAAAAGCGGAACCAGAGCCCTCAACTCACCTCAACAGCGGAACCAGAGCCCTCAACTCACCTCAAAAGCGGAACCAGAGCCCTCAACTCACCTCAAAAGCGGAACCAGAGCCCTCAACTCACCTCAAAAGCGGAACCAGAGCCCTCAACTCACCTCAAAAGCGGAACCAGAGCCCTCAACTCACCTCAACAGCGGAACCAGAGCCCTCAACTCACCTCAAAAGCGGAACCAGAGCCCTCAACTCACCTCAAAAGCGGAACCAGAGCCCTCAACTCACCTCAAAAGCGGAACCAGAGCCCTCAACTCACCTCAAAAGCGGAACCAGAGCCCTCAACTCACCTCAAAAGCGGAACCAGAGCCCTCAACTCACCTCAAAAGCGGAACCAGAGCCCTCAACTCACCTCAAAAGCGGAACCAGAGCCCTCAACTCACCTCAAAAGCGGAACCAGAGCCCTCAACTCACCTCAAAAGCGGAACCAGAGCCCTCAACTCACCTCAAAAGCGGAACCAGAGCCCTCAACTCACCTCAAAAGCGGAACCAGAGCCCTCAACTCACCTCAACAGCGGAACCAGAGCCCTCAACTCACCTCAAAAGCGGAACCAGAGCCCTCAACTCACCTCAACAGCGGAACCAGAGCCCTCAACTCACCTCAAAAGCGGAACCAGAGCCCTCAACTCACCTCAAAAGCGGAACCAGAGCCCTCAACTCACCTCAAAAGCGGAACCAGAGCCCTCAACTCACCTCAACAGCGGAACCAGAGCCCTCAACTCACCTCAAAAGCGGAACCAGAGCCCTCAACTCACCTCAAAAGCGGAACCAGAGCCCTCAACTCACCTCAAAAGCGGAACCAGAGCCCTCAACTCACCTCAAAAGCGGAACCAGAGCCCTCAACTCACCTCAAAAGCGGAACCAGAGCCCTCAACTCACCTCAAAAGCGGAACCAGAGCCCTCAACTCACCTCAAAAGCGGAACCAGAGCCCTCAACTCACCTCAAAAGCGGAACCAGAGCCCTCAACTCACCTCAAAAGCGGAACCAGAGCCCTCAACTCACCTCAACAGCGGAACCAGAGCCCTCAACTCACCTCAAAAGCGGAACCAGAGCCCTCAACTCACCTCAAAAGCGGAACCAGAGCCCTCAACTCACCTCAAAAGCGGAACCAGAGCCCTCAACTCACCTCAAAAGCGGAACCAGAGCCCTCAACTCACCTCAAAAGCGGAACCAGAGCCCTCAACTCACCTCAAAAGCGGAACCAGAGCCCTCAACTCACCTCAAAAGCGGAACCAGAGCCCTCAACTCACCTCAACAGCGGAACCAGAGCCCTCAACTCACCTCAAAAGCGGAACCAGAGCCCTCAACTCACCTCAAAAGCGGAACCAGAGCCCTCAACTCACCTCAACAGCGGAACCAGAGCCCTCAACTCACCTCAACAGCGGAACCAGAGCCCTCAACTCACCTCAAAAGCGGAACCAGAGCCCTCAACTCACCTCAAAAGCGGAACCAGAGCCCTCAACTCACCTCAAAAGCGGAACCAGAGCCCTCAACTCACCTCAACAGCGGAACCAGAGCCCTCAACTCACCTCAAAAGCGGAACCAGAGCCCTCAACTCACCTCAAAAGCGGAACCAGAGCCTTCAACTCACCTCAAAAGCGGAACCAGAGCCCTCAACTCACCTCAAAAGCGGAACCAGAGCCCTCAACTCACCTCAACAGCGGAACCAGAGCCCTCAACTCACCTCAAAAGCGGAACCAGAGCCCTCAACTCACCTCAAAAGCGGAACCAGAGCCCTCAACTCACCTCAACAGCGGAACCAGAGCCCTCAACTCACCTCAACAGCGGAACCAGAGCCCTCAACTCACCTCAAAAGCGGAACCAGAGCCCTCAACTCACCTCAAAAGCGGAACCAGAGCCCTCAACTCACCTCAAAAGCGGAACCAGAGCCCTCAACTCACCTCAACAGCGGAACCAGAGCCCTCAACTCACCTCAAAAGCGGAACCAGAGCCCTCAACTCACCTCAACAGCGGAACCAGAGCCCTCAACTCACCTCAAAAGCGGAACCAGAGCCCTCAACTCACCTCAAAAGCGGAACCAGAGCCCTCAACTCACCTCAAAAGCGGAACCAGAGCCCTCAACTCACCTCAACAGCGGAACCAGAGCCCTCAACTCACCTCAAAAGCGGAACCAGAGCCCTCAACTCACCTCAAAAGCGGAACCAGAGCCCTCAACTCACCTCAAAAGCGGAACCAGAGCCCTCAACTCACCTCAAAAGCGGAACCAGAGCCCTCAACTCACCTCAAAAGCGGAACCAGAGCCCTCAACTCACCTCAAAAGCGGAACCAGAGCCCTCAACTCACCTCAAAAGCGGAACCAGAGCCCTCAACTCACCTCAAAAGCGGAACCAGAGCCCTCAACTCACCTCAAAAGCGGAACCAGAGCCCTCAACTCACCTCAACAGCGGAACCAGAGCCCTCAACTCACCTCAAAAGCGGAACCAGAGCCCTCAACTCACCTCAAAAGCGGAACCAGAGCCCTCAACTCACCTCAAAAGCGGAACCAGAGCCCTCAACTCACCTCAAAAGCGGAACCAGAGCCCTCAACTCACCTCAAAAGCGGAACCAGAGCCCTCAACTCACCTCAAAAGCGGAACCAGAGCCCTCAACTCACCTCAAAAGCGGAACCAGAGCCCTCAACTCACCTCAAAAGCGGAACCAGAGCCCTCAACTCACCTCAAAAGCGGAACCAGAGCCCTCAACTCACCTCAAAAGCGGAACCAGAGCCCTCAACTCACCTCAAAAGCGGAACCAGAGCCCTCAACTCACCTCAACAGCGGAACCAGAGCCCTCAACTCACCTCAAAAGCGGAACCAGAGCCCTCAACTCACCTCAAAAGCGGAACCAGAGCCCTCAACTCACCTCAAAAGCGGAACCAGAGCCCTCAACTCACCTCAAAAGCGGAACCAGAGCCCTCAACTCACCTCAAAAGCGGAACCAGAGCCCTCAACTCACCTCAAAAGCGGAACCAGAGCCCTCAACTCACCTCAAAAGCGGAACCAGAGCCCTCAACTCACCTCAAAAGCGGAACCAGAGCCCTCAACTCACCTCAAAAGCGGAACCAGAGCCCTCAACTCACCTCAAAAGCGGAACCAGAGCCCTCAACTCACCTCAGCACCCATCACTCCACGTACCTGCCGCCACTGCCCTCTTCCACATAGCTGTCAATCTGTCGGAACCCAAACTTGCTGCCCCACACGTCACTCTGTATCCACCCCCCCTCCCCTTGCTCTCTACCCTCCCCCTTCTCCACATCCCCATCCCTGCCATACAAGGCCGAGCTGACAAAACTTTTCGCCTGCCCGAGACTGTGAGTCAGCGTGTGAGAGAGAATCCGGCTCCAGGATGCAGAGGCAGGCGCGGGGGGTTGTGGCGAGGAAGAGTCAGGTGAGGAGTGGGAAGGTGAGGAGAGATGTGGATAGGAGGTTGGTAGGGAAGTGGGTGAGGCTGACGACAACAGGTCATCCACTGCCACTGTGGCTTTCCCAGTGGGGTGGCAGGATGCGAGGCAGGAGGGGTGCAGCACAGAGGCGGTGATTGCCACATCGTACAGCGACGGTGCGCCCATGCCATTGGGCCACCACAGGTGGGGGCGGGACACGAGTAGCTGCAAGGGAGGGGGGAGGGAACGGAGGGATAGAGCAGGACTTGCGATTGCAAGGGTGGGGGGAACAGCACACAGACCGTGATGGCAACGCCCCCACGTGTGATGAGGACGAGCAATGTGTAGCTGCAAGGGGAGGGGAGGGAAAGGGGGGGAGAGAGCATGGTGGCAGCAGAGACTGCCGGCCGGCGATGGGACGCAGAGGGGAAGGGAAGGAGGCGGTAGAGAGGGGGGGGGGGGGAATGAGCAGGAGGGGCAGGAACGAGCTACGAAGGGACACAGCGGATCCATGCCATGCCACAGGGCCTTTGGGATGCATTGGGGCGGACAGACGTGAGATTCTTGATCTCACTTCAACTTGCAGTGGGAATCGGTCGTGGGAGTCTTGAGTGCGAGTGAGTGAGAGACACAGTGGGACTGAGAGTTGAGGTCATGGCCATACGCGCTCACGTTACAACAACAGCATGTGTGAGTTGTGTGTGTTATCTGATTCGCACCGGCTGGAATGTGTGAGTGATGCTGCTGTTGCCCAGTACCTCCACCTCCTCCTCCCTCACTCCCTCCACCATCACAAACCCCTCCCCTTCCCCCTCCTCCTCCTCCCACACCCCCTCCCCGCTCACCCTCCCTCCTTCCCCACCCCCCCATCCCCTCGCCCCTCCCCGTCCAAGCGCCCCTCCACCGCCCCTCTGGTGTGGGCCGGGAGTGAAGGCAAGCTCGAGAGACACGCGCGTGCGGAGGGGGATGGGAAGGGAGTTGGTGAGGGTGAGGGAGCAGTGGAGAGACGCGGCAGAGGGGCAGAAGGGAGGGGCGGGAGGGGCGGGAGTGGAGGAGGAGGAAGGAGGAGGCGTGTGTGTGTGGGTGTTGCAGGGAAGAACTGATGGATGGGTGACGTCATCCTTTGCACTGGCTCCATCTGCATGCTCCCTCTTCGCTCCATCTGCATGCTCCCTCTTCGCTCCATCTGCATGCTCCCTCTTCGCTCCATCTGCATGCTCCCTCTTCGCACCATCTGCTTGCGTGTCATTGCAGCGTTGGGACGCGAAGACAGCCACGAGATGAGGGTCCCCGATGGTCACGGGCTGCCATGCATACACCATGCACAGGGGGGGAGGAGAGGCGAAAGGCAGGCTTACGAGTCGAGTCAAAAGACGACCGCCACCACATGAGAGTGACCATTGGCCGAGTCTTGTTTTTTGAGAATTCTCAAGAAACAGATTCGGGATGCTACCCACGCATGCATGGAAGCGAGGGGGGAAAGTGGCGATTGATTCAACTAAGAAAACGGCCACCGGGTGAGGGACACTAATGGCCACGGGCTGCCATGCATTCACGCATGGTCAGGATGGGAAAGAGAGGAAACAGCATGCCCGGGAAATGTGCAAGTATCATGTTAAGGAAGGTAGTAGATGCCTTCCTTTTCTCCCACAAGCACAAACAATCCCATGTCCACCCCTCCTCACTCACCCCCGTGACAGCCACGTGCACTTGATCCCACATGCCCGTGTTGCGATCCCTGCCACCCCACACAGAGAAAGAAGGCAGCAAGCAGGCTTGTAGAAAGCAGAGCAAGCGGCGATGGCCGGAAGGAAGCGCTGAGGGGGACAGTGAAGAGCATCAGGCTGGAATGTGGGAGACGCGGGAAGGACTGGTAGCCATGATTGAAGAAATTCACAGGTGCATAACCCATCAAGTGTCGACTGGTGTATACACGAACACCAACGAGGAAGTGCAATGCGGATTCAGAAAGAGAGATGGGTACCGGATGGGAATGATCCAATCCCAGCCCTCCACGTATTGAGCTGTGACATCCTTGGCCACCTGCATGCGTGGGGCATAGCAAGGCACATAAAGCATGCCAAATGGCGTTAATAGAAAGGCAATTGGCATGCGTCCAATTGGCATGCGTCACACACATACGGTCATGCATGCACGAGGCTGTACCTGGTGGTCGCCGCCCTGCCCTCCCCCATCCACGTTCCCCGGGTGGTCCACTGGATTAACCACCACTGCCAACTGGTTCCTGCTCTCGCTGCTGCCACACCTGTTACACCCACATTCACTGCTACATCCCTTGCTCCTATTGCTACAGATTTTACTGCAATGGCTCTCGCCAATGTCTCCCCTTCTGGCCAGGTCAGTGATGTCCAGCTGGCGCCGCAGGAACATGCCAGCTGGCTGGTCGATGCTGAGTTGGCGGCCGTTAAGGAAGACGGAGAGTGAGTAGTTGACGCCACGGAAGCACAGCCACACTCGCTCCCACTCATGACTCTCACACCCACACCCAGCACACCCACTACAGCCATCCCGGCCACAGCACCCCTTATCACCAGCAACAGCAGCACCACCAGCAGTAGCAGCAACTACAGACGAGCAGGACGGCTGGCAGTGCAGCAGAGCCTGAGAGGATGAATTAGCGGCAGGCAGGTGGAAGCAGCGGCGGAAGAGGAAGGTGTAGAAGGGGCGGCCGGCGTGGGCGATGTCAGGAATGCAGTCGCGCGTGTTGGTGCCGAAGAGAGGGTCCGGAAAGACCCCGTTTGCCACCAGGCTTGTGAGCACTCTGTGGGGAAGAGAGTGAGAGGAAGGAGAAGGGGTTGGGCACCGGTGTGGGCGATGTCAGGGATGCAGTCGCGTGTGTCGGTGCCGTACAGGGTGTCCGGGAAGACCCCTTTCGCCACCAGGCTCGTTAGCACTCTGAGGGGAAGAGAGGGAGAAGAAGGTGGGGGAGGGGAAGGCACAGGTTGGTGATTTTGAGAGTGCGAGGGAAGGGAGGCACGAGGGAAGGTCAGAGTAGAGGGGAAGCACGGTTTGATAGTTCTCAGAATACTTTGACACCACGACGGGGAGGCAGGAGGAGGGATGAGAGTGAGAAGCACAAGAGACTCAAGAGCAAGCGAATTCAATAACAGAGGGACTCAAGAGCAAGCGAATTCAATAACAGAGGGACTCAAGAGCAAGCGAATTCAATAACAGAGGGACTCAAGAGCAAGCGAATTCAATTACAGAGGGACTCAAGAGCAAGCGAATTCAATAACAGAGGGACTCAAGATCAGCAGATATTTGGAAGAGGAAGGGCGTTGTGGACGGTGAATGGTGTGATGCAACGACAGGAGGCTCGAAAGGACAACATATGACACCACATGAGATTTTATTAGAATACGGTGCTACAAACGGTGTAAACGGTGCTACAGACGGTCTACAAGGACACGACATGGCCGTTTCCGGTGACACTCTTCCCTTACGGTCCCTGCAAGCACGAAGCCTTCACCACCGGCCATCCTGGAAACGTACGTTCCTGGAACAACGGCCGGCATCCAGCCATCCTCGTTACAGTTCCACTCGTTGTCCACGCCGTCACTCTGCCCATATGTTGATGAATTTCCTTCAGTATATAACGAATTTCGGGCTCCTCTAGAATCGCTTGTTTGTGGTAACTGGGTAAGCTGTTCGCCACTGACACCAACCTCCGACGCTCTTTTCATCCGCCACTCAGAGTGCAACAGCTGGCACCAGGGCAGCGAACCCGAATCGTCTCCCGTGGGTGCCATGGTCGATAGCTTGGCCCAACGGAAACCGGGGATGAGGTACGATTTGCAGTTCTAGTCACAAATCCGCCTTTCCATGTTTGCCAGGTTAGTTGCCAGTGGGGAGTTTTGCAGCATGGCAACCCAACAGATGCACTTGGACATTTGCCTTGCAGCGCAATTCACCGCATGCTTGTTTTTGAATGTCTCGATACCGTAAAAACAAATGTGATAACAGTCGAATTTGCATGTAAGAAGTAAGGTGTACATGTTGCGACCTTGAAATCATCTCATCAGCCCCACATTCAACTTTGTCAAGCAACATCTCGCACATTCGCATGACGATTCGCCAACGTCGCAAACGCCTCGCTCGTGCCAGGCATGCAACCTTTTCCTCCATCCCGCCCTAATTTCTCGGAGTTCCCGCCAAAACGACCCTGGGCCAGCCATTTTCAGGCATTGCTGCTCTGAACTGAAATGCCCCCAAGCCTCAAACACACCACGCCACTGTTCTAGACCAGAGACATTCTCGATATTGCACTTCGCAGAAGCCAGCTTACGCATCCGCAGTGGCTGTACTGTAGTAGGTCACAGCGTAGGTGCGTGCGGAGCCGCTCGTGAGCGTCACACTGGTCCCCGTGCCTCTCTCAGCGGTTTGGTCCGAGCCGGCCCATGGAGGAGGTTCAGGTTCGCGAGTTCGTGGAGGTGGCCGCTCCTACCGCCGACGAAGCCGCGGATCCCGTGATTACCGGCGCGAGCTTCGGCGCTATCGGCGCCGCAATAACCGGCGCGGCGAAGAAGGACGAGCCTAAGAAAGGCCTGCTTCCGCTGCTGATTCCAGTCGCCGTCGTAGCCGCCGGGGTGTTCGCCATTGTCAGTGTTATCAAGGGTAGCAAGAAAAAGAGCAAAGGTGACGCCACTGATGGCACCACGTATAAGGCATCGCCGCTTGTCGCGGCGACCGAGGAAACTGTCACTGTTAGTGGTGCTGACGCGGTTAAATCCGTTGTTGCTGCCGCTGACCGTTACGTTCCTGCGTCGCCCGGATCCGATGCGTTTCACGACGCCACGTGGGAGCTGACGGCGGACGACGACGACGACGCGCCGAGCGGGATTTCCGGCGCGAAACCCGGCGAGGGCGCCATGGTGGCGCGAATCCTGGGAAACTCCGCGGCGAGCGCGGAGGTGGCGGAAGACGCGGAGGAGGGGAAAGCGGAGGAGGCGGAGGAGGGGGAGAAGGCGGAGGAGGCGGAGAAGGGGGAAGGAGAGGGGGAGGAAGGCGAGAAGGAAGATGAAGAGGATGACGAAGAGGAGGACGAAGAGGATGGAGAAGCAATGGTTTCGTCGCTGCTGCAAAAGGCACGTGACGCGAGCTCCAATGTCAACGACATGGCCGCCAGAAGCCTCACCTGATCTGGCCTGAGCGGAAGGGAGAGGCTTCTGACTCTTGAGGCTCGTGCCTGGGAGGCACCTAGCTCAGGGTGCTCTAAGAAGCAATATCGGGGCCAGGAGCTTGGGCTGGACGGTGATTTCTTTTCTTTGTTGCCCCCTCCTCTCTCACATTGCCAGAAGCTACGGTATTGCACATTGTCCGTCCAGCACCCATCCATCCATCACTGCACTCTCCCTTGTCCTCAGCCCCCCATATGTCATCAGTCTCCCCTATCCTTTCTCCAGCTGCTTTACCTATGGCCTTTAGATAACAGGTTTCAGCAGCAACATGCATTATATTATACAGTTTAGGTCAGGTGTGTATGTATATGCGTTCATGGTTTGGGCTTCCTAGTAGTGTAATTATCTGTATTGTCAGAGCTGCAAGCTTTGTAAACCCTGGCAGATGACTGCCGCCGGACAGTACCTGATCGCATGCTGAGGAGAGGCCTCGATTAGCAATAAGGTTTTGCTCATTTCACTTCACTGCTTGCAAAACTGCCAAGCCAAGTGCACTGGATCTGGTCACGAATCATGTGTGCATCACAATGCAAGCCACAACAAGTCATGCATATCACGACGAGTCACGGGTGAGCAGCAGGCGGCCAGAGAAGAGTCTGCGACTCAAGCGCAAGCCAGTGCAGGAGGCACCCGTGTGGACGCCTCCCACATTCCCTCCACCACCAGGGGATTGACAGCTGTCAGCATCACTCTCCACGTCACTGCAAACACCCATAACGTCCCTAGCAGCAGCAGCAGCAGGACAGGAGGCAGCAGCAGCAGCAGCAGCAGCAGCAGGACAGGAGGCAGCAGCAGCAGCAGCAGAGGAGGCAGCAGAGGCTGTTGTTGTTTGCTCCGCAGCCTGTCCTTCCATTCCTGCCCCCACCCCAACCCTTACCCTCACCCGAACCCCCACCTCTCCTGCCCCTGCACCTACCCCGGGTCCTGCCCCTGTGTTATCAGAGAAGGAGCGCTCAAACCCAGCAGCACTGTGGAAAGCGAGTGCTCGCACTGACCCTTCCTCCTCCCCTGCTCTGCAGGGTAGCTCCTGACATGCGCCCAAGCTGCCACTCCTCCTGTGCCGCACCCGCCTCCTCCGCTGCCTCCACCCCTCCTCCTGCTGCTCCTCCTCCTGCTCTACTGCCTGCTGCTTCTGTTGTTGCTGCTGCTCTCCTTCCACCTGCGCTTGCTGCTGCTGTTGCTCACCTACCTGCTGCTGCTGCGGCTGTACTTGCTGTGGCTGCAGCTGATTCAGCGGAATTCTTGCACTTCTTGTTCCTTCTGCGTGCACGGAAGTACAGCCAGCGCTGTCACCCCTGCTGGCATTCAAACGGCAATTCTCTCGGTTTGGTTGCTCCAATGGAGGCTGCTGAGACTGTTGCAGATCAGTCCGAGATTGCAGCGGGCCAGACCGAGGCTGTAGCACATCCGACCGGGGCTGTAACAGACCAGCCCAGGGCTGTAGCGGACCGAATTGAGGCTCTAACAGCCCATGTCGAGGCTGTAGCGGGCCAGAGCGAGGCTGCAGCGGACCAGATGCGACCCTACGCGCCTGTAGAGGCCCCTTGAGGCGAGCATGAGACCCTTGAGGCATCTGTACCTCTCCCTCCCCCGTCCATCCCAATGGGGAACCGCCATTGCTGTGCGACCCTCCCCCACTCACTGTGCTGCTCTGGTGAATCGACTCTAGAGGCATCCGTACCTCCCGCGTCCATCGCAGGGGGGACCGGTCTTGACAGTGGGAGATCCCGCTCACTGTGCTGCTCTTGCACATTCGAGGAGGAGCTGCTCGCTCTCTCGACTGGGACGTGACGTAATGCGAATCAGAAGAGATTTTCTTCGGTACAAACCGCCCAGGTGATGCACCAGCCGCTGCAACAGCAGCCAGAGCAGCAGCAGGAGGAGCAACAGAGTGGGCAGCAGCATCGCGCAGGCCTGCCAGGTATCCCATGGCAAAGGCCTCTCGCACCCTCTCCTCCATCACTTGCTGCCACCTCTCAGGTGCATTCCCAGGTGGTGCCTTGAACCGGAAACTCACCTGCTCGAATGCACCCTCCCCAAATGGACCCTGCCCAGGCCAGCCCTGGCCAGGTGGGGCCAGGCAGGGCTGGCAAGGCGGTTGCTCCTCATGCGGGGGAGGTTGAAGGCGGTGGGGTGATTCAGAGAGCGAGGCAGAAGCAGCTGGGTCGTCACTGGCACCTTGTTGTGGTGGTGGGCCAGGCTGGCAGGGCTTGAAGTGTGGGTTCAAGCGAGAGCCTAGTGGGTTGAGCACCCGTGCTTCCTGCTGCACGCCCGGACTCGTTCTGCCTCTGCTTGACTGCGTGCCTGCGATTCGCTCTCCTTCCCCGCAATCATAACCAAACCCTGTTGGTGTGCATGAGGGCTGCTGGGCTGTGAGCGCGTTTAACGGCTGCTGGTCCGATAGTGAGTAGGTGGGCTGCAGCACCCCTGAGGAGCACCGGCGGTGGCGAGATGCTGGGCGGGATGAGGGCGACTGGGGGGATGGTGATGGGAAGGAGAAGGCTGGTGGAGGAGAGGAGGGGAGAGAGGAGGGCGGTGGTGGGGAAGCGGACAAGCTCATACCTGCTGATTGAAACTCCTCTGCTCGTGAGCGAGTTCGACTGTGCCACGTGGCAAAGAGGCTCAGCTTGCCCCTCCGCTCCTGCTGACCCCGCACCTGAGAGAGCTCTCCTTCCTGCCATGCAGACCCCTCACTGTAGTTGTTTCTATTCTCCACGTCCACCTGCTGCAACTGCTGCTGCTGCTGCTGCAACTGCTGTTGCTGGTGCTCCTGCATGCACGCGCCCTCCCACTGCGCGCCACTGCTGCCTGCCAGCTGGCCAGCAGGTAAGCTGCCTTGCGTAAACCATTGCTCTTCTGTCCCTTGATCTCTTTCCGTCCTTTCCACCCTTTCCACCCGCTCCCTCTGCGTCCTGTCTGCCCTCTCAGTCTGTTCAACAAGGCAGTAGTCCGTAGGGCATGACTGCTGCCGCCTGTGCGACTTCCTTGCGTGCTTTACTCCCTCCTTTAATCCTCCTCCTCCCTCCTTAGGCTCACTGCGCTGAGGAAGAAGCTCGATCTCCACCTCGTGATCTGGACCGTTGGATCTTTCCACGTCCCTGCTGGGCTGCCAGCCTAGACCGTACATGACAACACCGTCCGCGTCCTTCCCTCGTCGCCTCCTGCTCCCATGGAGGCCATGGTTGTCGGCTTCGGTGTCGCTCTCAGGGATGTGCGTGAGATCGATGGATGTGATCCGACGGTCCTCTTTCTCCATCCGCTCGCACTGCGCCTTCAACTCTGCCGTGAAACACGCGGGAAAACGAAAGACAGAGAGAAAGAGAGATTAAACGAAGTCACTGACACGCGGGTACGTTCATGTCAACCGAGCTACCAAACAAACAACGTCCGCTGAACTCATTTCACACAATGGTTTGATATGTAGTCACGCCGAGGAATATGCACGAGAGAAAAAGAGGCCTTCTTTTGTATATTACAACCAATCAGAGATAAGATACAAAAATCATGTGATAACGCACCTGCCCAGCCTGGCGAGGGAGGATCTTTAGAAATTTCCGGATCGCCGACTACCTTCAGCGCACGAGCAGTCTTCTTGCTGCTTTTAGCGGGGACAATCAGGAGCTCCTGATTGGCCGGCGCATCAAGCGTCAGCTCGTAAAGCCGGCTTGTCAATACGCCGGAGCGCGAGGGTTGAGGGGAATCGAAACGCCGTCCTGACCAGGAGAAGGGAGAGGATTCAAACGGTAGTCCCGACCATGACCGTTGGTGGCGACTTCTTCTTGCGAAGCTCCTTGCGGGACTTCCGGTGGGACTCACGGCCTCCGCTCCCGTTACTACTCGCCGCATTGGACCGGAGAACGCGCTCGCTGATTCGTTACTCCGTGATTCGGCCATTCTGCGTCGATTGGATTAGTGGTAGTCGGGTTACCCTGTTTGCTGAAGCTTCCGTATATATTTCTGTCAAAGTTCTTCGTTTCATGTGCTGTGGCCCGGCATGCAGGCACGCACAAGAAGCAATCAGCTTTCACAAGCAGGCTCCTCCGAACATCCTTCTCACCACTTTGATTGGCTCACTTGCCTGCGCTTGTTCTTGTCCCTGATTCCTAGACAATCAACGATGGCCGTGGTGACTCGGTGGCCAAAACTACTGACCAACAAACGTCCTGAAGCTCTTCGACAAGTGGCCATCAAAGAACTGCGATAACACATGCTGCCGATATGCTGATTCTCTCAGATCAGTATATCTATCCATTACAGCTGGGAAATGGTACAACAAGAAATGAAATCAAAGCATTGCGATTTCAGAGGCAGGGAAGTTCAGTAGCTGTTCGGTACGGCGAGTGGAGGATATTGTCACACCGCACCAGACTCAAGAAAACCGAGCTCAAAAAAAGCTGTACCGTTCGGCACGTACTAATTTCTGAAAGCACATCCATGTCCCATGCGGTCTGCTGATTCGCAGCCAGGCTGGGTTCGGTTGGGGCGATGGTGGGTGAAGTTGGTGAAGCAAGCTGCCCACTGGCGAGCCGCGGATCCAATGGCGCCATTAGTGAGTGGGTGACGAGGATGTGACCTGCGCGCATTGGCCTCACTTACATTTGATTCAACAAGAATTGATTCAAACACTCTACGTACGTATGTAGCTATTGTTCAAAACACCACATCCAGATTTATCTCCACTCCTCTCCCTACCTCTTCCACAGTACTGTCGGCAACACACACACACACACACACACACACACACACACACACACACACACACACACACACACACACACACACACACACACACACACACACACACACACACACACACACACACACACACACACACACACACACACACACACACACACACACACACACACACACACACACACACACACACACACACACACACACACACACACAAATATATATATATGTGTGTTTTTGTTTGAGTTCAGGAACTGAAAAGACGTCTGCGGTGCACTATACTGGTCTGACTGTACAAGTGCTATGTTAGTCACAACTTTAGACATGTCAGACGGCTACAGGTCAACGAAAGTGACTACGGAGGACACAGAGTCGTCCTCTGCACAACTAGACCTAAGGTCAGCTAGTCGTTGGAGATGCTCACGTTGGGACGTTGTTTCAACAGTCTCAGCCTCGTCCCCTGAATCATCCAAGTGAAACACCTCTGGGCCCTCAATAATGCGAATGGAATCTAGACCTGGAAATTCCTGATGAATGATTTGAAGGTCAAGTAGGTCACAGTTAGTGTGTGCCAGCTCCAGCTCTCGAAAATCTGTAGATTTGAAAGGTCTGCTGTCCTGGTAGTCGCTGGATACCCGTAACGAGTCTGGCCGCTTACTAGCTCCAAGGCTAATGTGGCTGAGGCGCGCAGTTTTGAGGCCGCTGCATGTTTTCAAAAGAATAACCCCTGCAGAGCATATGACCATCAATCAGATTTTAGAACGTCGTCATAAAAAAACATGAAAAAAAAAAAAAAAAAAAAAAAAAAAAAAAACATTCGTGAGCTGCATGACAGAATCGCTTACCATCTAGAGTGATAGCCTCCCCTGTAAGTTCCAAGTGTTGAAGGCAGACCCAACCAGCAACCATAGCAGCAATACATTTATTATCGAGGCCACCGCAGTCTCCTGACGGCGACCATAGACGAAATACTTCTATTTGAGGGCATCTTTGGATAAAATCGAATATCCATCGGGGTATGTCACTCTTCAGCCCAGACTTCCCTGCGTTATAATAAATCTCGCAGACCTCCAGACACCTGCAGCAAAAATAATATAAAGGTTTAATAGTTCCAGATCAATATCATAAGACAGAAAGCCTTAACTGACGCACCTGCAATGCTTCGTGACCCTAGTCATGAGTTCGGTGTAAAAAGGAGCAGTCCTGTAATCCTTCTTGTAGATGTTGCAACCAGTGGATACTACAAGTTTCTTCATACTGAAGCTTGCCGATTTCAGCACCTCCTCTACGCCATCCATCCAGGCCGAGCTGAAACGAACCGAAAATGAGAATTTTGAAGACGTGAACTTCTTCGAAAGAGTACATTCAATAAGCGTAAACTGGCTGCTCCGACTTTTGCCTCTTGTCTTTGCTTCTCACCAATAGGGCACAGAAAGGCCTCTGGGGTGAATCGGATCACGCGAAACATGAAGCTCGGACAGATTTCCACAATGTTTGGAGATTAAGAGTAACACGGGCCTCGAGTATTCCGGAACTTTGAGCTCTATGCTCTTCCAGAGCTCATGGGATGCCACCGCCTCCTTCCAATCCCTGCCTAATATCGACAATCGGCACAGCTCTACTGGACTCAATCTGCTCTTCGATAGTACTCGGCTGATAAGCTCTGGTCCTAGGTCATCCATCCAACCCATGCCTCCCTAACGTGAAGCTAAACGGGACAACCATCTACACAGCGATTGCGCTATATCGTGCCAAATGACACGCATAGCTGGCGCCACCAAAACCATGACCACCCCGTCCACACGAGTGAGAACTACTGACGAGCCGACAAGATGGCCAGGTCAAGGTGTGCAAGGGCGGAACAGAAAATTATGCTTGCAGAAGTCGGACGAATGGTTGGGAAGGAGGGTGTCTACTACATAAAAGTGAAGGTCGTGTGGTTGGTTTGGGTGCCAGGCACGGAAAATGCCGAGGGAACGGAATGTACACTGATTTCCAGACCTCGCTTCACCCATTTGCAATTACATTAGCCCCTAGGAGGAGGTCTCATCTGGTCCCTACGCAAACCTCTTCCCTTTTCTACAGATTCCAGTCATTTTTGCCTATCCCAAAACACTGTTCCGTTCATTTTGTCTAAGCTTTGTGACAAGATGAGACACACTCGACTTGTCCTGTGCACATTCAAACCCTACCTCACGTAACATGCCCTCCAGTAAATACCATTGTCAGCCACTCACGCTAATAACCAGTGCCAGGTGTAAGACGACATTCCAGCGGTGGGGTTGGTTCAATGCAATCACGAGGGTCTGGAAGCTGTCACTTCCCTCCGAATCTGGTCTAATGACAAAGTATACACGTTGTATTGTACTTGGCGAATTACGTAATTTCGCCCTGCTTGGGAATGCGAAATCCCCCCACTTCTCGCGGGGCCGATACCTAGCATGTGCAGGGCTCGCCTCAAGGTGGCGGTAAAAAAAAAAAAAAAAAAAAAAAAAAAAAACCTCATCAAATTACCCAAACTGAACACCCAGTCAGGACACCCCATCAACACGCCCTATCCCGCACCCCATGTCATATTTGCGCATCCACCATATACGGGGCCTCCACCCAAAGAGCCCCACCCTCCTCCTCGACGTCGTCCTTCTCCCGGTCCACCAAGTCCACATTCATCCCCCCCATAGAAGACGCCGCTCGAAGCAGGATGACACGAGCTTGCGCCCGTTGTAACGCTACCCCAATGAGCGCCTTCAGAGACCCCAAAAGATAAGCCGAAAACGAAAAGTCATCCTCCCGACAAGCCCCCCGTGACACGGCTAGCCCCACGTGCGCATCCCCCTGTCGTCGAAGCCACTGCCGGAAACGCCCGCCAAGACATCCCCACGTCTCTATTATCAACGGGGTGAACTGCACGCCCCGGTTGCGCGCAAGCAGAGGCGCGTAGTCACTCGTTTTGCGACGCTCCCACTACCTTGCCGCTACACCAATAGAACGACCGCAGTGCCTTAGCAGAGATGGGGACAGCGATAGCGGGTCCGCGACGCTGATCTCTAGAGCGTGAGCCTCCCCGGCCATTGGCCGTCGCACCGCCACGTCAACCCGCTTCCCCGGCAGCACCACACCATCCTCCATCGTCACCACCCCCCCTGACGCCTTAGAGATCCTCGCCACCGCAAGTTTCACCTCATCATGCACCCGAGATGGACCGTGCTGGTGCTTGCATCTCAAGGCATGATGCGGGTCTGCTGGGTCAACATACGCTGTGCCACAAACACACCTCCCTGCGACCTGCAGCTGCTGAATTGGGAGACCGAGCCGTATAGCAGCAGCAATGCCCCACTCCGTCGCAGTGAATGTGAGATCTGAGTGAGCCGGGACCGCCGAAACCCATGCACCAGCCCCCGGGCCCTGAAGGGATGTGAAACGGGCCAGGGTGGCATCGTCACGAGCCGAGCGGCGCAGTGCCTGGAGCTCCTCTACAGCCAACTGCCGCTGCCACGCCTGGAAAAGTCGAAGAGGGGGAGCCGCTGCACACAGAGGTAAGCCCGGCATCTCCTGGCGTATAGTCGCTGGCAGCTGCTCAATAGCCTTGGCAAACCAAGGGTCAAGAAGCTCCGCCCCTCCCGAGGTGGTGAGGTACTCTGCAAACATCGCCTCTTCCCCCGCCACCCCCAACTGTGCAACATCACGCGCGGCCTGCGCCCACCCACAAACATAGGACAGCGGGCTCAAAGAGGCCACCGCCCTAATCCCGAACCCCCCGAGTCGCACGGGAAGATGCAGCTGCATGCGCGCGCGCCTAGACCGGTCGGGGTCCTGCTCCCAAGTGCCAGGTGGGAAAAGCTGCTCGAAGCAATCCTCCAGACAGCTGTCCCAAACCCTAAAGGCCTCCACCACCTCCGGACGCGGCGGCATAGTCCGGGCCAGGTACATCGGCCGTGCTGAAACTGCAATGGCGAGGAGATGTGAAGCCATCTGGGGGTGGTCAAGCAGGGGGAGCCATGGCAATGGCCCCTGCAACTGTCGAAGCCGCTCCCGTAATCGGGCCACCTCCCAATCCTCCTCCCCAATAGGTACGCCCACCACAGTGAGACCCTCCTCCACCCGCTGCATCCCTAATGGCAGTGCCCGCTCCACATCCCCGCCTTCGCGCTCCCAAAACCGGCACTTGTGCGCCTGCACCTCCAGCCCCACCCACTCCAACCGCTCCCGCAGCACCCCAAAAGCCTCTAAGATCCTAGCCGCTGGTCCCAGGATGTAGGTATCGTCCGCATAACTCAGGAAAAGTATATCCCTGAACTCTCTAATCACCGACGCCATCACTTGCTGCTGCGTGAACGCAAAAAGAAAAGGGCCGAGCGGGTCCCCCTGCCGCGAACCTCGTGCCGACTCAAGACTCTGTACGAAAGGGCCCGCTCGGAGATACAAGTCGCTAGGTGACCCGTAGAAAACACGCAAGAATGGGATCAACCCCGAGAAAGGCGACTCCCGCAGCCCCTCAAACGTCGCCTGACGGTGAAAAGAATTGAAGGCGTTCGCGACATCTATCTGCAGCGCACACCAATCGGGGTGAGTGGCCAGCGCTGACCGGAAAGAATGAGTAAGAATCTCCACCCCGACCCTGGTGCCCGCTCCCAGCTGGTTGCACGGCAGAAAGTAGGAAGCCATAGCAGGGCGGAGTGAGATGCAAAGAGCTCGAGCAAGGATGCGCGGAAGCACCTCCCCAATCGCCACCGACCGAACGTCGCCGTTAGGCTTGGAAAGCCCAACTAGGTTGGATGCGGCGAGCCAGGGCCGTGCCCGCTCGGGGACCTGTCCTGCCACCCATTGGTTGAACACCTCCAATAGGTGGGGAAGGCAGGAAGGTTCAGTGAGGAAGGTGTCGCGCAGATGCTCTGTGACCCACCCCGATGGCCCTGCTGCTGAAGCGCGAGCGGCTGTATGAATGGCTCTGGCCAGGACGTCGGTCGTCAGTGGAGGCCGCTGAGGAGCATCGACGGTGAAATCACGGACCCACTGTGGTACCTCGCCAGTGCTAGCAGGGTGCTTCTCTTGCAGCGACTGCACCATGGCCTCAGACGGTCGCGCCAACTCTCCTGCTGTAAGGCAAGCCAGTCCACGACTCCACTCTCCCACTTTACACCGAGCTCGGCAGCGTGACAGGCGGATGGCATCCGGGTCCTGGTCAGAACAAGTGTAGGCGAGTGGACGAACTGCTGGCCGCGCCGCTGCCATGGCAGAGTCGAACAGCTCCCGCCACCTCCCCTCCCAGAACGCCCCCAGCCGCTCTATTATCAGCGCCTTCTGACCTATGCCTGGCTTGGGAGGCACGGCTAGGATGAGGCGCGGAAACGCCAAGAGCAGGAGGGTAGCGGCTTCATCCCCCGGTCGGTTCTTCAAACGCTTCAAGATGCAACAGAGCGCGTCCAAGACCCCCGCCCGGGCCCGCTGTGGGATCCGGCGCACTGTCCTCCCTCCAACCGCCTCCACACTGAAAAATGCTTCCCACTCCCATAACGTAACCCCGGCCCACGCCTCGTCCCCAAAGTCCCGCGGCGTCGGTCTCTCCTGCGTGTCGGTCTCCACCAGGGACGGGATCGAGCCAAGTGCCTGCGCGCGCCTCTCCGCCTCAGCCGCCCTGCATGCCCTCATGTGGTTCGCAGCGGCCCCTCTCGTAGCGAACGTGTGAAAACACGTGTCACATGGAAAACGAGGGCATAGGGAAGGCGGTATGGGAGGCTCCCCGTCTTCCTCTGGTTCCTCCGCAGTCGCCATGGGAGTATCTAACTCCAAAAGTCGGCTCCACTCCACCAACTGCTGCTCCAGGTCGTCCATCAGCTCCCCCCCTGGCCGCTGCTCTCCCTGGGATCCACCAGTCGCACCTGGCTGCCCACCTGGCCGCTGCGTTCCCTGGGGTGCGCTGGTCACCCCCGGCTGCCCCCTTGGCTGCTGCTCTCCCTGGGGTGCTCCGCCACTGTGCCCCGGCTGCCCCACTTGCTGCTGCTCTCTCAGGGATGCTTCGGTCGCCGCCGGCTGCCCCCATGCCTGCTTCTCTCCCTCGGGTGCTTGGGTCACCCTCGGCTGCCCCCCTGACTGCTGCACTCCCTGGGGTGCCCCGGTCACCCCCGGCTGCTCCCCTGGCTGCTGCTCTCCCTCGGGTGCTCGGGTCACCCCCGGCTGCCCCCCTGACTGCTGCGCTCCCTGGGGCGCCCCGGTCACCCCCGGCTGCCCCCCTGACTGCTGCGCTCCCTGGGGTGCCCCGGTCACCCCCGGCTGCCCCCATGGCTGCTGCTCTCCCTGGGGTGATCCGGTCAACCCCGGCTGCCCCCCTGCCTGCTGCTCTCTCTGCGGTGCTCCGGTCGCCCCCGGCGGCCCCCTTGCCTGCTGCTCTCCCTGGGGTGCTCGGGTCACCTCCGGCTGCCCCCCTGGCTGCTGCGCTCCCCGAGGTGCTCGGGTCACCCCCGGCTTCCCCCCTGACTGCTGCGCACCCTGGGGTGCCCCGGTCACCCCCGGCTGCCCCCCTGACTGCTGCGCACCCTGGGGTGCCCCGGTCACCCCCGGCTGCCCCCCTGACTGCTGCGCACCCTGGGGTGCCCCGGTCACCCCCGGCTGCCCCCCTGGCTGCTGCTCTCCCCAGGGTGCTCCGGTCGCCCCCCGCTGCCCCCCTGGCTGCTCCTCTCCTTGGGGTGCCCCGGTCACCCCCAGCTGCCCCCATGGCTGCTGCTCTCCCTGGGGTGATCCGGTCAACCCCGGCTGCCCCCCTGCCTGCTGCTCTCTCTGCGGTGCTCCGGTCGCCCCCGGCGGCCCCCTTGCCTGCTGCTCTCCCTGGGGTGCTCGGGTCACCTCCGGCTGCCCCCCTGGCTGCTGCGCTCCCCGAGGTGCTCGGGTCACCCCCGGCTGCCCCCCTGACTGCTGCGCACCCTGGGGTGCCCCGGTCACCCCCGGCTGCCCCCCTGACTGCTGCGCACCCTGGGGTGCCCCGGTCACCCCCGGCTGCCCCCCTGACTGCTGCGCACCCTGGGGTGCCCCGGTCACCCCCGGCTGCCCCCCTGGCTGCTGCTCTCCCCAGGGTGCTCCGGTCGCCCCCCGCTGCCCCCCTGGCTGCTCCTCTCCTTGGGGTGCTCCGGTCACCCTCGGCTGCCCCCATGGCTGCTGCTCTCCCTGCGGCACTCGGGTCACCCCCGGCTGCTGCTCTCTCTGGGGTGCTCCAGCCGCCCCCAGCTGCCCCCCTGCCTGCTGCTCTCCCTGGGGTGCCCCGGTCACCCCCGGCTGCCCCCCTGCCTGCTGCTCTCCCTGGGGTGCCCCGGTCGCCCCCGGCTGCCCCCCTGGCTGCTGCGCTCCCAGGGGTGCTCCGGTCAACCCCGGCTGCTCCCCTGACTGCTTCGCTCCCAGGGGTGCTCCGGTCAACCCCGGCTGCTCCCCTGACTGCTTCGCTCCCAGGGGTGCTCCGGTCAACCCCGGCTGCCCCCCTGACTGCTGCGCTCCCTGGGGTGCTCCGGTCACCCCCGGCTGCCCCCCTGGCTGCTGCTCTCCCTGGGGTGCCCGGGTCGCCCCCGGCTGGCCCCCATCCCGCTGCCCTCCCTGTCGTCGCCCCCTTCGGCGCCGTGCCCGCGACCCTTCGGCTTGGCCTGTGCCGCCCGGGCTAGTGACCCCCTGCTGATTCTGCACCTTCAACTCCTGCGACTCACTCGTCGGCAACCCCTGTTGCACGCTTCCAAGCAAGGGCTGGTTCCCCTCATGACACCCTTGCCGCCCTGCCTGCGACTGGGGTTGATTGTCTGTTTGACTCCCGTCCTGCATGCGTACCGGCAGCTCCCCTCGCGCCTCCTCTTGCGGCTCCTCCATCTCCACCTCCAGCTCCTGCAGCTCCTGCTGCCCCCCAGCCTGCAGCTCCTGCTGCTCCCCGACCCCCTGCTCCACCTCCATCTCTGCCGCCAACGCCTGTTGACCTCCGGGCAGCTCTTGCTGTCCCCCTGCCTGCTGCTCTCCCTGGGGTGCTCCGGGCACCCCCGGCTGCCCTCCTGCCTGCTGCTCTCCCTGGGGTGCTCCGGGCACCCTCAGCTGCCCCCCTGCCTGCTGCTCTCCCTGGGGTGCTCCGAGCACCCTCGGCTGTCCCCCTGCCTGCTGCTCTCCCTGGGGTGCTCCGGGCACCCCCGGCTGCCCTCCTGCCTGCTGCTCTCCCTGGGGTGCACCGGGCACCCTCAGCTGCCCTTCTGCCTGCTGCTCTCCCTGGGGTGCTCCGGGCGCCCTCGACTGCCCCCCTGCCTGTTGCTCTCCCTGGGGTGCACCGGGCGCCCCCGGCTGCCCCCCTGCCTGCTGCTCTCCCTGGGGTGCACCGGGCGCCCTCGACTGCCCCCCTGCCTGCCGCTCTCCCTGGGGTGCACCGGGCGCTCCCGGCTGCCCCTCCGCCTGCTGTGCGGCAGCCCCGCTTCCAATCCGCCCTTGCGATTTGCAGGAACGTCGGCTCCCGCCTCGGCCCCGTGCCCGGGTTCTGCTCGCTTGGCTTACAGCATCCGAATTCGCGACCTTCCGCTGACCCTGCGCCGGCAGCTCCCGCCGCCCTTCTGTTTGCAGCTCCTGCCGCTCCTCTCGTGGGATTTCCTGGGCTCGTGATAGCTCGGCCATTGCCACGTCTGCAGCTTGCTTCTCCCTCGCCGGCAGCTGGCGTTCTCCCGGCAGCTCCGGCTGCCCTTTCCTTGGATGCTCCCCTCCACTCGGCAGCGTCCGCTGCCCTTCGATGCGCAGCTGCTGCTGCCCTCCGCTCTGCAGCTCCTGCTGCCCCCCGGCGTGTGACTCCACCTCCATCTCCGTCACCAACGCCTGCTGCCCCCCAGCCTGCAGCCATTGCTGCTCTCCGCTCTGCGACTGCTGCTGCCCTCCGCTTCGCGGCTCCTGCTGCCCCGCGGCCTGTGGGTCCACCTCCATCGCCGTCGCCAACGCCTGCTGCCCCCCGGCCTGCAGCTCCTGCCGCCCCCCGGCCTGCAGCTCCTGCCGCCCCCCGGCCTGCAGCTCCTGCTGCCCCCCGGCCTGCAGCTCCTGCTGCCCCCCGGCCTGCAACTCCTGCCGCCCCCCGGCCTGCAGCTCCTGCCGCCCCCCGGCCTGCAGCTCCTGCTGCCCCCCGGCCTGCAGCTCCTGCATCCCCCCGGCCTGCAGCTCCCGCTGCCCCCCGGCCTGCTGCTCCTGCTGCCCCCCGGCCTGCAGCTCCTGCTGCCCCCCGGCCTGCAGCTCCTGCTGCCCCCCGGCCTGCAGCTCCTGCTGCCCCCCGGCCTGCAGCTCCTGCCGCCCCCCGGCCTGCAGCTCCTGCTGCCCCCCGGCCTGCAGCTCCTGCCGCCCCCCGGCCTGCAGCTCCTGCTGCCCCCCGGCCTGCAGCTCCTGCTGCCCCCCGACCTGCCGCTCCTGTACACTGATTTCCAGACCTCGCTTCACCCATTTGCAATTACATTAGCCCCTAGGAGGAGGTCTCATCTGGTCCCTACGCAAACCTCTTCCCTTTTCTACAGATTCCAGTCATTTTTGCCTATCCCAAAACACTGTTCCGTTCATTTTGTCTAAGCTTTGTGACAAGATGAGACACACTCGACTTGTCCTGTGCACATTCAAACCCTACCTCACGTAACATGCCCTCCAGTAAATACCATTGTCAGCCACTCACGCTAATAACCAGTGCCAGGTGTAAGACGACATTCCAGTGGTGGGGTTGGTTTGTGGGGAGGGCTGTTTTTGAGAATTCAAATTTGAACGCCAAGCGTGTAACATTGGCAAACCGTAAAATGGATGGAAAGGGGGCTTTACATCATTCTAAATGGGTTCGAACTTTGTTTATATCCTGGTAATTTTAGGCTTGATTCTTTATTCATACATCAACAAGCATCCACAAAGGGAATTCAGAGGCCAAACTAAACCGGTAGGAAACCGATTAGGCCGTCTATCTTGTTACGAAAGAAATTAACTTAACAAACGTATACGTAACAGAGTTGAAGTACTACCAAAAAAGAAGACCAACGGTCAAGATGATATGAAAAGTCGAAAAACAGCTGAAGCATCAAGACTGTTGCAGGCAGATGCATCAGTGAGCAAAGGGCGGAAACAGGATTTAAACGGACTCCCGCGCCGCACGGTTGAGTTTTGAAGTGCCGTATTCTCCCGGATATAAACTCTGACCTAAGGTCAATACTTCCGCTGCAAACAAACTATCTGCGATCAACCCTGAGCCGATCTCTGACCAAGTCCTGTTTAGGATTGTAACACCCCTCATAGTGACCAGGGGCCCACCACCTGTCCCCTTTGTCGCTCCACTTATCTACGAGCCCGCGAGACCATCATCGGACTCGCTCGAGTCGGAATTAGGAGGTACAACCTCCTCATCAGCTTCGGCCGCTTCAGCTGCCAGCACTGTCTCCTCCTCTGCCTCGACGGTCGCATCCGGCGGAATGATCGCGGGGACCGGGTAGAACAGGTTGGGGACCAGATCATACAGCTCCTCCTCCATCACGTGACGTGAAAGTGACGTGAAAGGTGAAAGTGACGTGAAAGGGCGGAAGTGATGTGAAAGGTCGCACAGCTATAAAACCATCTGCACCGTCGGGCAGACAGCATCAGGCAGCAGCAGTGGCGAGGATTCTGCCCGAACGGTTTCGTAACTGTCTGGAGTCGCACGATTGAAGTTCGTTGTAATAAGGGAATGTACTCCTTGGAGTACATGGCTAGCTAGGACGACTGGTATTCCCCTGTACTATTATTATAGTGCTGTATTTGCATGTTTTTATTATTTCAAACATTTACATTCACTCTGCTATTGAGGTGAAGGGCCCACCATTACTAAATTAGTAGTGTGCGAACCTTCCTAAGGTGATCCTGGCTACGATCAACTTCTCATCGCCACATGGTACGAGAAGGACTCAGGAATCCTTCGCACTGCCACTTCCGAAACTTTCGGCGAACGAAAAGTGGCGTCCGGCACACGCTCGCGTGTAAGAATGGCCGGAGGATTTGGTGGTCAGACGGATCTGACGGCTTAAGCGCAGCCCAACCGGGCTGCGACTAGCGAAGAAACGATAACGATTTCTTTCGCCGTTCTCGCACAACTGCTTCAACGACTCACCAGCTTGGAGCAAGGACTCCAAACATTGTGGAATGGCGACGCCGGAACCTCTTCCCAACCCTCTCAACCGACCTCGAACGGCCGAAATTCCGCCCCGCACACTTTCTCCCTCGACACGAATGGCTCAACACCCAAGCCCAGCGCAGAAACAATTCTCTCTGCGCAATCAAGGTTTCTGAGCATATAAAAAATAAAGACAAGTGTGTGCTTTGACGATAGAGACTTCTATACTTGGAGCTTCGAGCTGGAGCTGTTGCTGCAAAACGCGCAGATTTTCCATTATTTCGACGGGAGCTACTCGGGGCCTACAGAAGACACCGACGACACCAGGGCAAAATACTACAACGACTCCCTGATGGCGTACGGCGTCTTGCTGCGCAACATGTCGCCGGCGGAACAGCTGAACATTCGATCGTACAAGACTACGGCTGCTTCTGCCCTTGACGCTTGGCGCCACCTAAACAAAGTCTATCAACCGAAAGACTCGGTTTCTTCGAGCCTTCACTCCAGCAGCTACTGGAGACGAAAATGGCCACTAGGAGAAAGTCAACAGCTACATCAACCGCTCTCGGAGCCTTCGCGATCAAATCGCGAAGTTGGGAAGCAACATTTCCGAATAAATATTCGTGAACATTGTGCTTCGGGGGCTCGGCCCAGAGTGGCGACCCTGCAAGGCGTTTCTCCGACAGCAGGGGGTCATCTCGGAGGCCGCCCTATGCGCCGCCCTCCTCGTAGAACAACGGGATATGGACCAGCAGCGACCAGCGCCGCAACGAGAGAGAGAACGCCTCGCCTTCTACGCTGACAATACTGAAGAGCGACGACCGCGGCGCCTCTACTGCAAAATCTGCAGAAACTTCGGGCACTTGGCAGATTGATGCAAATCCCGATCTCGCCCTCGCCAGACCAATCCGAGCACTTGGTTTGGCCGACAAGACGACCGAAATGACATGCGTCCCGCCCAGGGGTATCAACCCCCTGTCGAAACAGCAGGCGAAAATGAGAAACAAGGAAGAGAGGTTTTCACTAGCATGCAGTTGAGTACATATAGCAAACCCTAATTCGTGTCAGAATGTATTTGCTGTTTAGCCTGCAGTGGGGTACTCTGTAGTGAGTACAACCCAATTTAGGGTTTGCTATTTGTATCCCAACTTTCTATAGTGAAACCCCCTCATTCTTCCCGACTTTCCTCACCCAAAATTCCCTCGACACTTATGCCCTGAACCCAAGCCATGGTTCCTATGTCAAGCTACTATTCTAACATGGTATTAAGAGCAATAAGTTCTAGGACCTAACATCAATGGGCCCACCACCTAATGCCCTGCTAGCCTAGACCCTGGCCCGTCGCCCCTTGGCGTAGCCCCTAGCCCCTAGGCTCGGCCCCTTGGCCCCGTCGCCCCTAGCTGTGACACTCGGCCCCGTTGGCCCCGTCGCCCCTAGCCGCGCCCCTCGGCCCCGTCGACTCCGTCGCCCCGCGCTCGGCCCGTACCTAGCCCGCGCTCGGCCCCGTTCCTAGCCCCGCGCCCGGCCCGTACCTCGCCCGCGCTTGGCCCCGTACCTAGCCCGCGATCGGCCCGTACCTAGCCTCGCGCCCGGCCTCGTACCTAGCCCGCGCCTGGCCCCGTACCTAGCCCGCGTTCGGCCCGTACCTAGCCCCGCGCCCGGCCCGTACCTAGCCCAGCGCACGGCCCCGACCCTAGCCAGCGCCCGGCCCCGTACCTAGCCCGCGCCCGGCCCGTACCTGCCCAGCGCCCGGCCCCGTACCTGCCCAGCGCCCGGCCCCGTTCCTGCCCAGTGCCCGGCCCCTTACCTGCCGAGCGCCCGGCCCCGTACCTGCCCAGCGCCCAGCCCCGTACCTGCCCAGCGCCCGGCCCCGTACCTGCCCAGCGCCCGGCCCCATACCTGCCCAGAGCCCGGCCCCGTACCTGCCCAGCGCCCGGCCCCATACCTGCCCAGAGCCCGGCCCCGTACCTGCCCAGCGCCCAGCCCCGTACCTGCCCAGCGCCCGGCCCCGTCCCTAGCCATGGCCCCGTCGCCCCTAGCCATGGCCCCTCGCGACCTGCCGCCCCTAACCGCGGCCCCGGTGCCCTGTTGCAACATGGCGGGTGAGGGGGTGGCAAGAGGGGGTTCCTCCTGCCCGCGTGCCCTACAGTCGCACGCGCAGCTCCGCCCCCGCCCCCCTCCCCGCCCTCCCCCCCCTCCATGGGGATGGCGGGGAGAGGGTGTGAGGGGGTGGCGGATGTGCCTCAGCAGCAGCAGCTGCCGCCACGCCTCCTCTCTCTCTCCCTGCCGCACCTTGTGGTGGGAGAGGGGGGGAGCTTGGAGGTTCAGGGGGAGGCAGGAGGGGATCTGCAGCACCAGCCCCCCCCCCCCCGCCCCCCCCTTCTCCTCCATCTCTCTGCTGCGGGTGCAGCAGTGGGGGGAGGGTATGGGGGTGGCGGGTGTGGCCAACCTGCTGTCGCCCGAGCGGCTGTGGGGGGGGAGGGGATCTGCAGCACCACCCCCCCCCCTTTCCCCCCCTTCTCCTATCTCCCCCTGCTGCGGATGCGGCAGTGGGGGGAGGGGACCTGCAGCACCAGCCCCCCCCAGCCCCCCCCTTCTCCTCCATCTCTCTGCTGCGGGTGCAGCAGTGGGGGGGAGGGTATGGGGGTGGCGGGTGTGGCGCGTCCTGCTGTCGCCCGAGCGGCTCCTGCACCGCACCCCCCCCCCCCCCCCCCCCCCCCCCCCCCCCCCCTTCTTTTTTTTCTCCTCCATCCCCCTGCTGCGGGTGCAGCAGTGGGGGGGAGGGAATCTGCAGCACCAGCCCCCCCCCCCCGCCCCACCCCCCCCCCCCCTCCCTTCTCCTACCTCCCCCTGCTGCGGGTGCAGCAGTGGGGGGGAGGGGATTTGCAGCACCAGTCCCCCCCCCGCCCCCCCCCCCCCCCCTCCCTTCTCCTACCTCCCCCTGCTGCGGGTGCAGCAGTGGGGGGGAGGGGATCTGCAGCACCAGCCCCCCCCCGCCCCCCCCCCCCCCCCCCCTTCTCCTCCATCCCCTGCTGTAGGTGCAGCAGTGGGGGGAGGGTATGGGGGTGGTGGGTGTGGGTGCAACTGCGGGGTGGCGGGTATGGGGGTGGCGGGTGTGTGAACCGTCCCCTCCTCCTCCTCCACCTTCGTCTCCCACTGCTGCAGCTGCCGCTGAGGGGGGTGGGTGTGTGGGAGCCGAGGGAGTGGTACTAGGGGGGTGACGTGGGAGTGGAGCTAGGGGTGCAGCAAGGGGTGTGTGTAAGGGGGGTGGGACAGTTGGGGGAGGTTGAGCGGAGGCTGCCGTCTTGTCGTCCGCAGCACCTGTAGTCCGGGGCTCTGCTTCTGGTAGCTCAGAGAGCCTGCTGCGCCAGTCGCCCGTGGGTCCGTTGCTCCTGCCGCTCAGAGTTAGCCGCAGAGCCAGTTACTCCTGTAGTCCGGGGCCCTTGCTCCGGTAGCCACCGTGCGCGCCGCTCCTATTGCCCGTGTGTCTGCAGCATCAGCCGTTGCCTCCTATCTCCTCTCCTCTCCTCTCACAGTCCAGCCTCCTCCTCCTCACTTGCCCTTTGTGTATGCCTCTAGCTTTGCTTGTACTTGTGAACCTGCTCTATGACTGCTTGCTCTGCTGATTATACCCCACTTTGACTATGGGGGTGTGTCAGAATGTATTTGCTGTTTAGCCTGCAGTGGGGTACTCTGTAGTGAGTACAACCCAATTTAGGGTTTGCTATTTGTATCCCAACTTTCTATAGTGAAACCCCCTCATTCTTCCCGACTTTCCTCACCCAAAATTCCCTCGACACTTATGCCCTGAACCCAAGCCATGGTTCCTATGTCAAGCTACTATTCTAACAATTCGGGCTGTACTCGCTATAGAGTACCCCACTGCAGGCTACACAAACATCACATTCTGACACACCCCCATAGTCAAAGTGGGGTACAATCAACACAACAAGCAGTCAGAGCAGTAGTTCACAATTATAAGCAAAGATAGAGGCTATCACAGAGAGCAAGTGAGGAGGAGGAGAAACTGTGGGGGCGAGAAGATGCGAGACGACGGCTGAAGCTGTAGACACACGGGCAACAGGAGTGCGCAGAACTGTCGCTACCAGGCTAAACCCGGACTACACGGCGACAGGCACAACTGGCTCTCTGTGCTCCCAGGAGTGCACACACTGTGGCTACCGGGCGCAGAGCCCCGGACTACTCAGGCCATAGGGGGTCGTGGCTCTCTAGACTACCAAGAGTGCTCACACTGTGGCTACCGGGCGCAGAGCCCCGGACTACTCAGGCTACAGGGGGTCGTGGCTCTCTGGACTTCAGGCGCTGCGGACGACAAGTCGGCTACCTCCGGTCAACCTCCCCCAACTGTCCCACACCCCTTTCACACACTCCTTGCTGCACCTCTAGCACTGTTCACACGCCACCCCCCTCGTACCACTCCGACGGCTCCAACACATCCACCCCCCTCAGCGGCAGCTGCAGCAGTGGGAGACGGAGGAGGAGGAGGAGCAGGGGACGGCTCACACACCCTGCACCCCCATACTCTCCACCCCCAAACCCTAACACAGGAGCGCGGGCAGCAGCGGGGATGGGGCGAGGTCAGAAGCTCAGGACGAACCGCGCGCGGGCTGCCCGGGCCGCGCGCGGGCCTGGCGCAGCCCGTACGGGCTGCGCGCGGGCCTGGCGCAGGTCGCGCGGGCCGCGTCGGGCGACGGGGGGCGACGCGCGGGTCACCGGGGCAGGAAACTGCCGCGCGCTCCCGGGGCGCGCGGGGGGCAGGGCAGCAAACCGCCGCGCGCCCCGAGCACGCGGCGGGAAGAAAAAACGCTGCGCGCTCCGAGCACACGGCAGGAAGAAAAACGGCGCGCGCCCGGGGCGCGCTATAGGCAGTAGAGAAGCGGAAGCATCGGGTGGGGCCCACCCACAGGATCGACCCAGGAGGGTCGACCTGCTCTGATAGCATGTCGAAACAGCAGGCGAAAACGAGAAACAAGGAAGAGAGGTTTTCACTAGCATGCAGTTGAGTACATATAACAAACCCTAATTCGGGCTGTACTCGCTATAGAGTACCCCACTGCAGGCTACACAAACATCACATTCTGACACCCCCATTGCGCAACCTGAACTCAACAGTTCGGCAGCAGCAGCAACAATCATCCCAGACTGCACTCGTCCGCAATGTCATGGGAAACATGACAATGACGAGCGGATCGCGTCGCCCTCGCGCTCGCTCACCGTCACATGAGCCAGCACCTCACCTGTGAGAGTACGACGGCTTATGCCAGCCATGCATGCTTGCTTTTATTTCCTTACGCTATTCGTAGCTTAGGTTTATTTTCTGCATGCATGAATCGCTTGAATTTTTAGGTTCGTTCCATTACTATAGTTATTATAGTTATAGGAACCGAACCAGGTTACGTGTACCGAACTCAAGCTATTCGGTTGCCACCGAATTGCTTTCTACTGAGTTTGGGAAGGTTCTGTTTGGGACGCTTCGCGACCCTCAGAACATTCGCGTAACACCTGGGTAACTGGCCTTGTGTCGAGACTATATATAGCCTCGTGTTGTACCCAGGTGGATCATTCAATTCACATTCTATTTTCTGAGCTCGATCCTAGATCCTCACGCTTGGTAATCAGAGCCGTTTACACGCGAAAGTTTTTCGACCGCTAAAAACCGAGTCTTCAAAAACCGCGGGGGCTGTCAGAATGTTATTATCTAGCCTGTAGTGGGGTGCTCTATAGCGAGTACAACCCTGTTAGGGTTTGCTATATGTATCCCAACTGCTGCTAGTGAAACCCCTTTCTTCATTTCTCTCTTGCCTTGCTAGCTAAACCCTAGCTATGGCTCCTCACTGTGCTCACTATTCTCACATGCTATCAGAGCATCTACGCTCCTGGCCTGTGGGCCCACCTAACTGCTTCCGCTGCTACTCTGTCTGTTGCACGCCCCGTGGCGTGCGACTCCTTCTTCCTGCCGTGCGCTCGGGTGCGCCCGTGCGAATTTTTTTTCGGGTTTTCTTTCCGCCGTGCGCTCGGGGCGCGCGGCGGTTTTTTCTGCCCGCCGTGCGCCCCGAGGCGCGCGGCGGTTTCCTACCTTGGGGACCCGCGCGCGGCCCCCGCCCTGCTCGTCGCGGCGCCCTGGGGAGCACGCGCGGCCCCCGCCCGTCACGTCGTGGCGCCCTGGGGAGCCGCGCGCGGCCCCTCGCTGCCCCGTGGTGGCGCCCTGGGGGCCGCCCGTCACCCCTGGAGCCGCGCGCCACCCCTGGCGCCGCGCGCGGCCCCCCCTCCCTGCCCCGTGGTGGCGCCCTGGGGGCCGCGCGCCGTCCCCCTCGCCGTCCCCTCGCGCTCCTACCCCGTGCCACCCGTTTTAGGGTTTGGGGGTGGGGAGTGTGGGGGTGACGGTTGTGGGGGTGCCGGTTGTGTGCGCCGTCCCCTGCTCCTCCTCCTCCTCCGTCTCCCGCTGCTGCAGCTGCCGCTCAGGGGGGTGGGTGTGTGGGAGCCGAAGGAGTGGTGCTAGGGGGGTGACGTGGGAGTGGAGTTAGTGGTTCAGCAGGGGGTGTGTGTCAAGGGTGTGGGTCAGTTGGAGGAGGTTGTGTGGAGGTAGCTGTCGTGTCGCCTGCAGCGCCTGTAGTCCGTCGCCCTTGCTTCGGTAGCCAGTGAGCCTGTTGCACCAGTTGCCAGTGGGTCCGTTGCTCCTGCCGCTCGTCTTAGCCGAGGAGCCAGTCACTCCAGTAGTCCGTCGCCCTTGCTTCGGTAGCCACTGAGTCAGCCGCTCCTGTGCCCGTGCCTCTGCAGCTTCAGACGTTGCCTCCCATCTTCTCTCCCTCCACAGTTCCTCCTCCTCCTCACTTGCCCGCTGTGATTAACTCTAGCTTTGCTTACTATTGTGAACTCGTGCTCTATGCCTGCTTGCTCATTATGCTGATTACACCCCACTTTGGCTATGGGGGTGTGTCAGAATGTTATTATCTAGCCTCTAGTGGGGTGCTCTATAGCGAGTACAACCCTGTTAGGGTTTGCTATATGTATCCCAACTGCTGCTAGTGAAACCCCTTTCTTCATTTCTCTCTTGCCTAGCTAGCTAAACCCTAGCTATGGCTCCTCATTGTGCTCACTATTCTCACAGGGGCGACACAGTTGAACATCGATTTCGGGTACGTAAAACCGGTTCCGTGTTTTTCGCTCCCCCTCGTTTCGGTTTTTTTCGGACGCGCAAAGTCAGGCATGGAGGGCCAAGGCGACAACTATGCGACCACGAGCGACATCGCGAGCCTCCGCACCGACATGGAGCAGACGTAGGCGGCGCTACGACGACTCGAGGCACTTCTGACACACCAATCAGGAATCGCCACCGCAGCAGTAGCGAATGCAGCAGCGAACGTAGCAGCGACAGCACCCGCAGCAGTGGCGACACCGACATTTCACGGACCGACGGCACCACTGTCGCCGAACCTCGAAGCAGCACGACCGAGGCTCCCTGAAGCGTTCGATCCCAGCGCGAAGGGATCTGACGTCCGGAGATTCGTGGCAACCCTCGAAATTTACTTCGAGGCCATTGGCTGTTTGACCCCGCAACACGACGCAGCAAGGATTCGGCTCGCAGCGACACTGTTACGTGGACCGGCACTCGAATGGATTTACTACACCGACGTAGCCCGCGGGGAGAAAACGTGGCAGCGGTTTCGGGCAGATTTAATCGAGCGTTTCGAACCGATTAATACGACCTACATGGCGCGACAGCAGATACACCGACACAAGCAATACAGTAGTGTAGCACAGTACACACAGCAGATGGAGCTACTGTTCAACCGCATCACCGACCTGACCGAAGGCGAAAAAATCCAGGCGTATACAGAAGGGTTAAAATTAGAGATTCGGCGGCAGGTGATTGCGGCGAATTACTGTGAAGAAATGAGGAATGAATGAACTAGCAAGCAGGTGGGTACAAGTAGGAAACCTAGAAATGTTGTACCTTATAGTGTCTACCCCACTACAGCCTAGATAGACCATAGCATATAAGTTTGACACACCCCCATAGGCAAAGTGGGGGAGAACAAGAGGTCACAAGACCAGTCAAGCAAAGCAAAGCAAGATCAGGGTGGATCACAACGTCACCACACATTCCGAGCACAAGTTCAAGGCCACAAGGCCAGTTCACATGCAAGATCATATATAAAGGTAAACAAGCAAGTGCAGGTGTAGAAAGATCACAGTACAAGCAAGGTCAAGAAGTGAGCAAGTGAGGCCAAGTAGGCACAAGACCTAGCATCGTACAGAAGCGCTGATGATCACAAGGCGGAAGTGCCTTGGTAAAGATATCAGCAGTGTTGGCCTGAGAGGCCACGTAAGCAAGACGCAGCTGACCACGCTGCTCCAGCTCACGAGCAAGGAAGTAGCGAAGAGCAATGTGCTTCGTTCTGTGCTCCAGTCTGTGCTCCCGACACAAGGCAAGCATGGCCTTGTTGTCTATGAACAGAAGTGGAGGAGAACGAGGCGGCGCTCCTAGGTCAGTCAGCAGGTAGGTGAGCCAGCGTAGCTCCTGTGCAGCCATGGCCCCCGCGTAGATCACAGCCTCACAGCTGGAGCCGAGAACAGAAGACGAGCGGGTAGACCGCCACGAAACAGAGCCGGAACCAAGGCTGAAGGTGTAACCCTGTGACGACCGCTGCGTAGCCTGGTCGTCAGCCTAAGAAGCGTCTGCGTGACCTGTGAGGACCACTGGATGTCGCCCTCCAAGCACTAGCCCCATGCCCGACGTACTGCACAAGTAGCGCAACACCCTCTTCGCTGCAGCCATGTGCTCTGGTCGGTGTCTCCCAGGAGCAACATAGCGTGCCAAGATGCTAAGAGGGTATGCAAGGTCAGGTCGTGTGCAGGTCATCAGGTACATGAGGCAGCCAACAAGCTCTGGGTACGGGCCACTCGGCTCTACGGACTCATCCGAAGGCAGAGCTGAGCGCGAGTGGCGAGTAGACAGAGGAGTGGCTTGAGGCGAGGAGTACGTGAAGTCGAAGCGCTGAAGGACCTGCTGCACCATGTGTGACTGAGTCAGGGTAATGGTGCGCTGTGCTCTGTCCCGGGTGATCTGCAAGCCAAGGTAGCTGCGCAGTTCACCCAGGTCTGTGCACGTGTGTCTCTTCTGCAGCTCAGACTTCACGTGGGCGAGTCCAGCAGTGTCAGCAGTGGCAAAGACCAAGTCGTCGACGTACACGAGGATGTAGAACGGCGGCAAAGAGGAGTCGGTGCGCAGAAACAGCGACGGGTCAGCAGTAGAAGGAGCAAACCCAAGAGCCGCAAGTGTAGTCCTCAGTGTGTCGTGCCACTCACGGGGCGCCTGGCGGAGACCGTAGACTGGCCGCCGGAGGCTCCACTGGGTACCAGGGGGAAACGACCCAGTGAAGCCAGGTGGGCGGCGCAGCCAGATCTCCTCGTGCAGGCTGCCCTGCAGGAACGCTGTGCTGAAGTCAAGAGAGTGAAGCTCGTAGTCGCGCTGAGCGGCTATGTGCAGCAGCACCCGAAGAGTGGTCATCTTCGGGGTGGGAGAGAAGGTCTGAAAGTAGTCAACTCCCTGCCGCTGACTGAAGCCTCGAGCCACGTAACGCGCCTTGAAGACAGGCGGAGAACCCGGCGGCCGCTTCACCCTGAAAATCCACATGCCACTGACGATGTTCGCCCCAGGTGGGGGAACCTCGTCGACGTAGGTGCCTGTGGACTTCCAGGAAGCCATCTCTGCGTCCATGGCTGACTGCCACTGAGAGGAGTAGGGACCCTCGATCGCCTCAGCGTACGATCGAGGAGTCGGGATGTCTGGTGCATCCGGGTCTCCCTCAGGGGCAATCAGCGTGGACACGAGATGAGGCAAAGCAGCAGCAAAACACTGGAACTCCTCCTGCCTGTCCTCAAGGACGTCCGTGCTAAGAGCACACTCACCCCCGACGGACGGAGGACAGACAGACTCAGACTCAGCAACAAGACTAGTGGCGTAGTCTAGATGACAGCGAGCAGCAAAGTCGACAAGCTCAGCAACCAAGGCAGACGCAGCAGTGGACTCAAAGGAAGGGTCAGTGACAACAGTAGCCAGGAGACGCGTGACAGTAGGACTGGCAGCACGAAGAGAGTCAGACTCCGGGTCAGCAAGGACAGGAAGAGAGGACTCTGGAGGAGACGGCAACGGGACACGCAGAGGAGCAGTGGAAGGACGCAGTGCCATCTGGTGTGTGCCCGGGACGGCAGGAGGACGCGGACGTGGAGCACGACTACTAGTGCGAGCAGCACGAACAGGCGACGCAGGACGAGACGCAGGCCCACGACGCTCAGCAAGACCTCCAGTAGGACAAGTGTAGGGAGAAGGAGCAGGTAAGGGGGAGGCTGGCTGTAACTGTGACCGCGACTGGACAGGCTGTGGACACTCTAAGGGAGGAGCAGGACCAGTAGAGGGCGGGAGACCAAGAACCTGCTCAAGGAGCGGAACGAAGTACGGCCGCGGCCGCGCAGCGCCTCCAGAACCAGAAGGGACAACACCAGTACCCCCAGCGGCAGCACCAGCGCCAGCAGCACCTCCAGCTCCAACAGCGCCAACTCCAGCACCCTCAGAAGCACCAGCGCCAGCAGCACCTCCAGCGCCAACACCCCGAGCTGCTCCAGCTCCAGCAGCTCCAGCAGCTCCAGCAGGACCGTCAGCTCCAGTACCGCCAGCAGCTCCAGCAGTACCTCCAGCAGGACCAACTCCAGTAGCCCCAGCAGCACCCCCAGTCCCAGCAGCTCCAGTACCGCCAGTACGAGCACCTCCAGGACCAGCAGCAACAGTAGCACCTCCAGCTCCAGCAGCACGGATCCAGCGCCAGGCAAACCACTCGCGCAGCTCCTGCGGAGAGGGTAGCTCCCGCCTCGACGAAGCACCGCCAGAGGCCACACGAGTAGACCCAGCACCCCCAGGCTCCGCACCCTCAGGCTCTATTCCCCCAGGCTCAGCACCCCCAGGCTCCGCACCCCCAGGCTCAGCACCCCAAGACCCGGCACCCGCAGGCTCAGCACCCCTAGACTCAGCACCCCCAGGCTCCGCACCCCCAGGCTCAGCACCCCCAGACCCGGCACCCGCAGGCTAAGCACCCCTAGCAGCACCAGAGTCAACAGCTACCTCGACAGGCTCGACTGCGTCTACCTGGGACACACCTGACGGGGCAGGACCCTGAGGGGGGAGAGGGTCTACCGGGGGAGGACTTGGCGCAAGGAAGAGCGGCGGCGGGGGGAGGGGCGCAGTGCGGTAGGGGAAGAGACGGTAGTAAGGCACCGACTCGTCAAAGGTGACGTCCTGGGAGGACAGAACACGGCGCGAGGTGGGGTGGTAAAACTGCCAACCAGGCGCGTCAGGGGGGAAGCCAAGGAAGACGCAGGGAACAGCACGGGGGGACAGCTTGTCCGCAGACAAGTCGCGGACAAACGCCCGAGATCCCCAGACACGAAACGCAGACGCATCGCCAACCTTCCCCGTCCACCGCAAGGTGGGGGAGGTCTCTGGCAAGGAGACCCGGGGCTGAAGGTTGAGCTGATGCGCTGCGTACTGAACCGCAAACGGCCACAGAAAATGGGGAGCAGTCGCATGGATCATGGACGTACGAGCGACGTCCATGACCATGCCAATGCGGCGCTCAGCAATCCCATTTTGCTGTGGAGAGGCCGGAAGCGTGAAGGTCTGGCGGATGCCCTGTGCACGACAGAAGGCTCCCAGACGGGCAGAGGAAAACTCCCCGCCTCTGTCAGAGTGCAGACGCAGAACAGGAAAGTCCGAGCCGAAACTCTCTCTGAGCTGGAGACGAGCCGCGCGGATCCAGTCGATCAACACCTCAGTGACGTCACCCTTGCTGCGCAAGGGGAACACCGTGGTGTAACGCGAGTAGTCGTCAACCACCAACAGGAAGTAACGCTCGTGACCCTGGCCACGGACGCGGGCGGGGCCCCACACGTCCATGTGAAGAGTCTGCAGGGGAGCCTCTGTCGGAGGAAACTCGGAGGAGTGAGGGGCGGCGCGCTGCCGCCCCTCGACGCAGGGAACGCAGGTAGGGGCAGGCCCCGGAGGGAGGGGAGGGAGGGACCGGGGGAGACCAGAGACAAGGACACGGGAGGCCATGCCTCGGAGACGAGGCAGGGAGGGGTGACCAAGGCGGTGGTGCCAAAGGAGAGTCTGGTGGGACAGGAGACGACACAAGCAGGGAGCAGACTCAGGACCAGACCTGGACGCTGCAGCAAACACCTGACTCGACGCAGCTACCTGACCAGACTCAGCAACCGGAGGAGACTCAGTAGTCAGTGTGTACACGCTCGACCCCGGCCGACGGGTAAACGTGGCCAAGTGTCGGCCCGTCCGAGCACACGTACAGTGGGTCACCCGCTGACTCGCAGGAGTGAACTGGTCAACCCCCCCATCCTGTAGATCAGCACCACTCACCAAGTTCGTAGAGAACGAGGGGAGGTAGAGACCTGACAGGGTGCCAGAGGGGGCTGCCGGACACGGTAAGACAGTGGAGAAGCGAGCAAGGACAGGACCCCCAGAGGGGTCCGCCAGGGAGACCGCAACCGGCCGACTAAGCGGCGTAAGCGTGGTGCGGTCTCGAAAGAAGGAGCGGGAAGCACCCGAGTCAAGGGTGAAGGTGTGTAAGGCCTGAGCCGACGTGGTACCTGAGAGAGCAGACTCACCAGCACCTAGGGCAGCAGACGCACTAGCACCTAGAGCAGCAGCCTCACCAGCACCTAGAGCAGCAGCCTCAATGCCCGGGTCAGGCGGAACACACAGGTAACAGTCACCCTCATCACTATTAGACACAGCATACATGGCAGCAAGAATAGCATCATAGTCAAGATCAAAGATAGCAACCCCCGCCCTAGACAGCTCTCCCCAGCGAGGGATCTCAGTGGCGTCAAAGAACTGGTGACGCCAAGCGTCCGTCAGGCGGCCGAAGCAGCGCTGGGTGGAGTGCGAGCCCCCGCACTGCTCACCAGTGCGGTCGCCGGTACGGAGGACATAGGTACAGGGACCAGTACCCCCACCTCGCTGACGCCCAGCGTACCACTCACGAAGCTGCTGGGGGGACGGGGTCTCACGAGTGCGCTGCTGCAGCTGGCGCGGACCACCACCGGAGCCACTCCTCTGCGTAGAGCCGCGACCAGCTCCACCGACGCCGCCGCCGCCTCCGCCACCTCCGCCGCCTCCGCTCTCACCGCCACCGCCGCCGCCTCCTCCGCCTCCACTGCTGCCACCGACACCTCCACCCCCGCCACCACTCCCACCACCACCCCCACCCCCTCCACTGCCTCCACCGCCACCTCCACCGCCCCCGCCAGCCCCTCCAGCACCCTTGCCCCCCTTGCCCTTGCCGGTGCGGCGTCTCCCGCTAGGGGCAGACGCAGCGCCGACCGACTCGAATCCAACGAGGTCGGCCGCAGCAGCAGAAGCAACAGAGGGCAAGAGGGGGGAGGGGGAACACCCCTCAAAGACGGGGGTACGGGGGTCACCACGAGAGGCTCCTACAGCGACTATGCTCTTCTCTGCTGCCAGGAGGCGCTCCTCGAGGAGGTCAACGGTGAGTGTGGTGGGGCAAACTGAGAGGAAGTGGTCCCTGACTAAGCGAAGGGAGTCAGGGAGCCGGGTGACTATGTAGTAGAGGGTGATGTACATAGGGGGAGGGTTCTTGGCACAGAACTCAGCAGGAAGCGCAGCGCGGTAGCGAGTGTCACTAGTGCGAAGGTGCGTAATGAGGTCAGCGACTGTGGGAAAGGCAGCAAGGTCAGGGAACAGGTACGGCAGCATGAGGCGGCTAAGAGCAGCAGTGGCAGGGAAAGAGTAGCGTGCAACTACAGCGTCGTACAAGGTCTTAGCACTCTTGTACTGACTAAAGTGCGCACGCTCAGCGGTCGGTAAGTGGCGTCGCACAGTAAGACGGGCAGCAGCATCGCGTGTGGCCCACTGTGAGCGAACAGTGCTGTCAGCATCAGCAGGCGGGGCAGGAGAGGCACCAGAGATGAGATCGAACAGGGAGAGTCCGTCTGCCCTATCGCACTGTAGGAAGAGCTGGAGGTCATCGACCCAGACCTCAAAGTCAACAGCACGACCCTCAGCATCAAAGGTAAGGACACTGGGGGTAGCCATGACAGCAGTGGTCTAGCAGGGAGTGCTCTCACCAGTCCAGGTGGGTAGGGCCGGGGCGCGCCGGTAGGAACACTAGCAGCTCGACGGCGGCTCGGCGGCAGCGGCTCGGTAGTGGCGGCTCGACGGCGGCCTCGGCGGCTCGGCGGCTCGGTGGCTCGGCTCGGTGGCTCGGCGGCTCGGCTGCTGGGCGGCTTGGCTGCTGGGCGGCTCGGCGGCTTGGCGGTTCGGCTGCTCGGCGGCTCGGGGGCTCGGCGGCTCGGTAGCTCGGCGGCTCGGCTGCTTGGCGGCTGAAGGGGCCGTGAAGGGCGGCGACGGGGCCGCTAGAGGCGGCGACGGGGCCGCGAAGGGCGGCGACGGGGCCGTTAGAGGCGGCGACGGGGCCGCGAAGGGCGGCGACGGGGCCGCTAGAGGCGGCGACGGGGCCGCGAAGGGCGGCGACGGGGCCGCTAGGGGCGGCGACGGGGCCGCGAAGGGCGGCAACGGGGCCGCGAAGGGCGGCGACGGGGCCGCTAGGGGCGGCGACAGGGCCGCTAGGGGCGGCGACGGGGCCGATAGGGGCGGCGACGGGGCCGCTAGGGGCGGCGACGGGGCCGCAAATGGGCCGCGAGGGGCCTCGAAGGGCGGCGACGGGGCCGCTAGGGGCGGCGACGGGGCCGCGAAGGGGCCGCGAGGGGCCTAGAGGGGCGGCGACGGGGCCGCGAAGGGGCCGCGAGAGGCCTAGAGGGGCGGCGACGGGGCCGCAAAGGACGGCGACGGGGCCGTAAGGGGTGGCGACAGGGCCGCTAAGGGTGGCGCGAGGGGCCGTGAGAGGGGCCTCTAGGAGGGCGCGACAGGCCACTAAGGGCAGGGGACGCGACGTGAGGGCGGCCAACGGGGCGCGCCTCGGGCAGGGGCGACTCGCGCTCCGGTAAGGAAAAAAAGTCGATTTCAGTGGTGGGCCCTGAGAAGCGTTCCCACTAGGGAACCTGCTCTGTACCATGTGAAGAAATGAGGAATGAATGAACTAGCAAGCAGGTGGGTACAAGTAGGAAACCTAGAAATGTTGTACCCTATAGTGTCTACCCCACTACAGCCTAGATAGACCATAGCATATAAGTTTGACAATTACAACAGCTATCGCGACATCGTGCGTGTTGCCGAGCGATACGATGCGCTGACTCGAGGTCAACCCGAAACACGACGCTTCACGCCGAACCGTACATTCGGCACGGAGCGATCGGCACCCCCCACGTTCGCCGAACCGATGGATATCGAAGCAGCAGCCGACAAAATGCGAGTTTTGCGGCGCAGCAGGGCATCAGTTTTTGTCGTGCTACAAAATGAAAAATGCACGTGCGGCACTCCGGGACGGTAACAGTGGAGCACCCCCGAAGTAAAAAAAACGGGAATCGCCAGTAGCCGCGGATCGACCTGGCGATCGCGTAAAGATCCGAAAAGCAGGAAAAAGCGACGACGTGGCGACTTCGGAGCGGGTGAAAAAAGGAGAAAATGATGGCGCGAATCTAAAACGTCACGACCGGCCGGCATCAGGGGAAATCGCCGAGGCGAGTGGAGGCTCTGCGAAAAAAGACTCTGCACCGACCAGGAAACTCCAGCCGAACACCCACGAAAGTAAGAATTCGTTAAAAGTATTGTCAAACTCATAAGCTATAGTCTGTGTAGGCTGTAGTGGGGTAGACAATATGGGGTACAACACTTTTAGTTTTTCCTACTTGTACCCACCTGCTTGCTAGTTCATCCATTCCTCGTTCTTTCACATGGTATAGAGCAGGTTCCCTAGTAGGAACGTTTCCTAGGGCCCACCGAATATCGTTTTTTTTTGCTGCCCGGAGCGCGCTTCGCCCCTGCCCGAGTCGCGCCCCGTGTGCCTACCCTCCCGTCGCGTCCCCTACCCTTAGTGGCCCGTCGCGCTCCCCTACGGCCCCGTAGCGGCCCCTCTCACGGCCTCTCACGGCCCCTCTCACGGCCCTTCGCGGACCCTTCAGGCCCCTCGTGGCCCCTTCGCGGCCTCCCTTCGCGGCCCCTTCGCGGCCCCTTCACGGCCCCTTCGCGGCACCTTCACGGCCCCTTCACGGCCCCTTCACGGCCCCTTCGCGGCCCCTTCACGGCCCCTTCGCGGCACCTTCACGGCCCCTTCACGGCCCCTTCACGGCCCCTTTGCGGCCCCTTCACGGCCCCTTCGCGGCCCCTTCGCGCCCCCCTTGCGGCCCCCTCACGGCCCCTTCGCGGCCCCTTCGCGGCCCCTTCACGGCCCCTTCGCAGCCCCTTCGCGGCCCCTTCACGGCCCCCCTCGCGGCCCCCCTCACGGCTCCCTTCGCGGCCCCTTCTCGGCCCCCTCGCGGCCCCCCTCGCGGCCCCTTCGCGGCCCCTTCGCGGCCCCCTCACGGCTCCCTTCGCGGCCCCTTCGCGGCCTCGCCCCGTCGCCAGTCGCGGCCCCGCCGCGTCGCCCCTGCGGGACCCGCGAGGCGCGGCTCCTGTGCGTCGCGACGCCCCTGCGGGACCCGCGTGGCGTCACCCCTGCCCGCCGCGGCGCCCTGCCCTAACCCGAACCTGGAGCAGCCGCCACTGCAGCAGCCGCCCCTGGAGCAGCCGCCACTGCAGCAGCCGCCCCTGGAGCAGCCTCCCCTGCAGCAGCCGCCCCTGGAGCAGCCGCCCCTGAAGCAGCCGCCCCTGGAGCAGCCGCCCCTGAAGCAGCCGCCCCTGGAGCAGCCGCCACTGCAGCAGCCGCCCCTGGAGCAGCCACCCCTGCAGCAGCCGCCCCTGGAGCAGCCGCCCCTGCAGCAGCCGCCCCTGCAGCAGCCGCCACTGCAGCAGCCGCCCCTGGAGCAGCCGCCACTGCAGCAGCCGCCCCTGGAGCAGCCGCCACTGCAGCAGCCGCCCCTGGAGCAGCCGCCCCTGCAGCAGCCGCCCCTGGAGCAGCCGCCACTGCAGCAGCCGCCCCTGGAGCAGCCTCCCCTGCAGCAGCCGCCCCTGGAGCAGCCGCCCCTAAAGCAGCCGCCCCTGAAGCAGCCGCCCCTGGAGCAGCCGCCCCTGGAGCAGCCGCCACTGCAGCAGCCGCCCCTGGAGCAGCCACCCCTGAAGCAGCCGCCCCAGGAGCAGCCGCCACTGCAGCAGCCGCCCTTGGAGCAGCCACCCCTGCAGTAGCCGCCCCTGGAGCAGCCGCCCCTGCAGCAGCCGCCCCTGGAGCAGCCGCCCCTGCAGCAGCCGCCCCTGGAGCAGCCTCCCCTGCAGCAGCCGCCCCTGGAGCAGCCGCCACTGCAGCAGCCGCCCCTGGAGCAGCCACCCCTGCAGCAGCCGCCCCTGGAGCAGCCGCCCCTGCAGCAGCCGCCCCTGGAGCAGCCGCCCCTGGAGCAGCCGCCCCTGGAGCAGCCGCCCCTAGAGCTGCCGCCCCTGCAGCTGCCGCGGAGCCCTCGCCCTACAGTGGTAGCGGCCTCGCCGTTGCCGCCGTCGTACGCCTGCCCTTCTCGCCACTGGTGAGCACTGCCCTGCCCGTACTGCTGTTACTGCTGCTCTTGCTGCTACTGCTCTTTCTACTGCTACTGCTGCTCCTGGCGTGGCCAGATGCAGCTCCAGCGTCGTCCGCGTGAGTCCCTCACCCCCCAACAGCTTCGTGAGTGGTACGCTAGTTGGGGTTATAGGGGTGGCCGCGCTGCGACTACTGCTATTGCTACTGCGGCTACCACTGCTCCTGCTGCTCCTGGCGGTGGCCAGATGCAGCTCCAGCGACGTCCGCGTGAGTCCCTCACGCCCCAGCAGCTTCGTGAGTGGTACGCTACTTGGGGTTGTCGGGGTGGCCGTAGTGGGAGTCGTCCTGGAGTGAGTAGTTCGGCAGCTGCTTGTAGTGGCCAGGTGCAGCTGCAGCGTCGTCCGTGCGCGGTCCTTTCGCCCCAGCAGCTTCGTGAGTGGTACGCTCAGCGTGACGGGTCACGGGGTACTGCTCGCTGTCCGTACGTCATTCGCACTGGTGCTCGGACTGGTCAGCCTTGCGGGACGTTTGGTCACGCAGAGTCCCGCTGCTTCGCCCGTCTGAGCGACGCCTGGCGTACGGAGTTTGGCGACGCGGCTGAGCTCCCCGACTGGGTGGAGCTGCTTAGGTTGCGGGTAGATATCTATACTCTTGACTATGATGCTATCCTCACTGCCATGTATGCATTGCCTACTAGTGATGAGGGTGACTGTTACCTGTGTGTTCCGCCTGACCCGGGCATTGAGGCTGCTGCTCTAGGTGCTGGTGAGGCTGCTGCTCTAGGTGCTAGTGCGTCTGCTGCCCCAGGTGCTGGTGAGTCTGCTCTCTCAGGTACCACGTCGGCTCAGGCCTTACACACCTTCACCCTTGACTCGGGTGCTTCCCGCTCCTTCTTTCGAGACCGCACCACGCTTACGCCGCTTATTCGGCCAGTTGCGGTCTCCCTGGCGGACCCCTCTGGGGGTCCTGTCCTTGCCCACTTCTCCACTGTCTTGCCGTGTCCGGCAGCCCCCTCTGGCACCCTGTCAGGTCTCTACCTCCCCTCGTTCTCTACGAACTTGGTGAGTGGTGCTGATCTACAGGATGGGGGGGGTGGACCAGTTCACTCCTGCGAGTCAGCGGGTGACCCACTGTACGTGTGCTCGGACGGGCCGACACTTGGTCACGTTTACCCGTCAGCCGGGGTCGAGCCTGTACACACTGACTACTGAGTCTCCTTCGGTTGCTGCGTCTGGTCAGGTAGCTGCGTCGGGTCAGGTGTTTGCTGCAGCGTCCAGGTCTGGTCCTGAGTCTGCTCCCTGCTCGTGTCGTCTCCTGTCCCACCAGACTCTCCTTTGGCACCACCGCCTTGGTCACCCCTCCCTGCCTCGTCTCCGAGGCATGGCCTCCCGTGTCCTTGTCTCTGGTCTCCCCCGGTCCCTCCCTCCCCTCCCTCCGGGGCCTGCCCCTACCTGCGTTCCCTGCGTCGAGGGGCGGCAGCGCGCCGCCGCCCCTCACTCCTCCGAGTTTCCTCCGACAGAGGCTCCCCTGCAGACTCTTCACATGGACGTGTGGGGCCCCGCCCGCGTCCGTGGCCAGGGTCACGAGCGTTACTTCCTGTTGGTGGTTGACGACTACTCGCGTTACACCACGGTGTTCCCCTTGCGCAGCAAGGGTGACGTCACTGAGGTGTTGATCGACTGGATCCGCGCAGCTCGTCTCCAGCTCAGAGAGAGTTTTGGCTCGGACTTTCCTGTTCTGCGTCTGCACTCTGACAGAGGCGGGGAGTTTTCCTCTGCCCGTCTGGGAGCCTTCTGTCGTGCGCAGGGCATCCGCCAGACCTTCACGCTTCCGGCCTCTCCACAGCAAAATGGGATTGCTGAACGCCGCATTGGCATGGTCATGGACGTCGCTCGTACGTCCATGATCCATGCGGCTGCTCCCCATTTTCTGTGGCCGTTTGCGGTTCAGTACGCAGCGCATCAGCTCAACCTTCAGCCCCGGGTCTCCTTGCCAGAGACCTCCCCCACCTTGCGGTGGACGGGGAAGGTTGGCGATGCGTCTGCGTTTCGGGTCTGGGGATCTCGGGCGTTTGTCCGCGACTTGTCCGCGAGTGGTTTGCCCGGCGCTGGAGCCGTGCTGCTGGAGCTGGAGGTACTACTGTTGCTGCTGGTCCTGGAGGTGCTCGTACTGGCGGTACTGGAGCTGCTGGGACTGGGGGTGCTGCTGGGGCTGCTGCTGGAGTTAGTCCTGCTGGAGGTACTGCTGGAGCTGCTGGCGGTACTGGAGCTGACGGTCCTGCTGGAGTTGGTTCTGCTGGAGCTGCTGGAGCTGGAGCTGCTGGGGGTGTTGGCTCTGGTGGTTCTACTGGCGCTGGTGCTTCTGAGGGTGCTGGAGTTGGCGCTGTTGGAGCTGGAGGTGCTGCTGGCGCTGGTGCTGCCGCTGGGGGTACTGGTACTGTCCCTGCTGGTTCTGGAGGCGCTGCGCGGCCGAGGCCGTACTTCGTTCCACTCCTTGAGCAGGTTCTTGGTCTCCCGCCCTCTACTGGTCCTGCTCCTCCCTTAGAGTGTCCACAGCCTGTCCAGTCGCGGTCACAGTTACAGCCCGCCTCCCCCCTACCTGCTCCTTCTCCCTACACTGGTCCTACTGGAGGTCTTGCTGAGCGTCGTGAGCCCGCGTCTCGTCCTGCGTCGCCTGTTCGTGCTGCTCGCACTAGTGGTCGTGCTCCGCGTCCGCGTCCTCCGGCGGTCCCAGGCACACACCAGATGGCACTGCGCCCTTCCACTGCTCCTCTGCGTGTCCCGTTGCCGTCTCCTCCAGAGTCCTCTCTTCCTGTTCTTGCTGACCTGGAGTCTGACTCTCTTCGTGCTTCCAGTCCTACTGTCACGCGTCTCCTGGCCACTGTTGTCACTGACCCTTCCTTTGAGTCCACTGCTGCGTCTGCCTTAGTTGCTGAGCTTGTCGACTTTGCTGCTCGCTGTCGTCTAGACTACGCCGCTAGTCTCGTTGCTGAGTCTGAGTCTGTCTGTCCTCCGTCCGTCGGGGGTGAGTGTGCTCTTAGCACGGACGTCCTTGAGGACAGGCAGGAGGAGTTCCAGTGTTTTGCTGCTGCTTTGCCTCATCTCGTGTCCACGCTGATTGCCCCTGAGGGAGACCCGGATGCACCAGACATACCGACTCCTCGATCGTACGCTGAGGCGATCGAGGGTCCCTACTCCTCACAGTGGCAGTCAGCCATGGACGCAGAGATGGCTTCCTGGAAGTCCACAGGCACCTACGTTGACGAGGTTCCCCCACCTGGGGCGAACATCGTCAGTGGCATGTGGATTTTCAGGGTGAAGCGGCCGCCGGGTTCTCCGCCTGTCTTCAAGGCGCGTTACGTGGCTCGAGGCTTCAGTCAGCGGCAGGGAGTTGACTACTTTCAGACCTTCTCTCCCACCCCGAAGATGACCACTCTTCGGGTGCTGCTGCACATAGCCGCTCAGCGCGACTACGAGCTTCACTCTCTTGACTTCAGCACTGCTTTCCTGCAGGGCAGCCTGCACGAGGAGATCTGGCTGCGCCGCCCACCTGGCTTCACTGGGTCGTTTCCTCCTGGTACCCAGTGGAGCCTCCGGCGGCCAGTCTACGGTCTCCGCCAGGCGCCCCGTGAGTGGCACGACACACTGAGGACTACACTTGCGGCTCTTGGGTTTGCTCCTTCTACAGCCGACCCGTCGCTGTTTCTGCGCACCGACACCTCTTTGCCGCCGTTCTACATCCTCGTGTACGTCGACGACTTGGTCTTTGCCACTGCTGACACTGCTGGACTCGCCCATGTGAAGTCCGAGCTGCAGAAGAGACACACGTGCACAGACCTGGGTGAACTGCGCAGCTACCTTGGCTTGCAGATCACCCGGGACAGAGCACAGCGCACCATTACCCTGACTCAGTCACACATGGTGCAGCAGGTCCTTCAGCGCTTCGACTTCACGTACTCCTCGCCTCAGGCCACTCCTCTGTCTACTCGCCACTCGCTCTCAGCTCTGCCTTCGGATGAGTCCGTAGAGCCGAGTGGCCCGTACCCAGAGCTTGTTGGCTGCCTCATGTACCTGATGACCTGCACATGACCTGACCTAGCATACCCTCTTAGCATCTTGGCACGCTATGTTGCTCCTGGGAGACACCGACCAGAGCACATGGCTGCAGCGAAGAGGGTGTTGCGCTACTTGTGCAGTACGTCGGGCATGGGGCTAGTGCTTGGAGGGCGACGTCGAGTGGTCCTCACAGGTCACGCAGACGCTTCTTGGGCTGATGACCAAGCTACGCAGCGGTCGTCACAGGGTTACACCTTCAGCCTTGGTTCCGGCTCTGTTTCGTGGCGGTCTACCCGCTCGTCTTCTGTTCTCGGCTCCAGCTGTGAGGCTGAGATCTACGCGGGGGCCATGGCTGCACAGGAGCTACGCTGGCTCACCTACCTGCTGACTGACCTAGGAGAGCCGCCTCGTTCTCCTCCAGTTCTGTACGTAGACAACAAGGCCATGCTGGCCTTGTGTCGGGAGCACAGACTGGAGCACAGAACGAAGCACATTGCTCCTCGCTACTTCCTTGCTCGTGAGCTGCAGCAGCGTGGTCAGCTGCGCCTTGCTTACGTGGCCTCTGAGGCCAACACTGCTGATATCTTTACCAAGGCACTTCCGCCTTGTGATCATTAGCGCTTCTGTACGATGCTAGGTCTTGTGCCTACTTGGCCTCACTTGCTCACTTCTTGACCTTGCTTGTACTGTGATCTTTCTATACCTGCACTTGCTTGTTTACCTTTATATATGATCTTGCATGTGATTTGGCCTTGTGGCCTTGCTCTTGTGCTCGGACTGTGTGGTGACGTTGTGATCCACCCTGAGCTTGCTTTGCTTTGCTTGACTGGTCTTGTGACCTCTTGTTCTCCCCCACTTTGCCTATGGGGGTGTGTCAAACTCATATGCTATAGTCTGTGTAGGCTGTAGTGGGGTAGACAATATGGGGTACAACACTTTTAGGTTTTCCTACTTGTACCCACCTGCTTGCTAGTTCATCCATTCCTCGTTCTTTCACAAGTATCCTATAAAGATACTCTAACGAAAAATATTGCTTCTCGTGGTTTTCAAGCATTTGAAAAATTCAGGGGAGATTTAGAGGCCAAGAAAAAGCCTTTAGAAATTATTCAGGTACCTGAGAAGTTGGGCAAAGTACTACGGAGCGTAGAAAAGGGTCGTGCGTTCCGTGGAGTTAATATTCTCTCCCCGCAGCACAGTGTTAAGGCTCCCCGTTGCCCACAGGTGAAGCCTACACAGCTGCCAAGGCTTAGAGGAAAATTCCAGGCTCCTGAGACGTTGTACAAGCTTCGGCAAAATCCTCCTACCCCCCAGGTGAAGTTGGAAGAGAAAAGTGCTGAGTCAGGTATAGGAAATAGGGATGGTATTCATTTTGATGTACCCTATGATCCTATTACTGAGACCCTCTTTCGCTACTCAGTGCAGCAAGCACCACTACTCCTCGAGGTGTTATGCAAAGGACGACGCCTCCAGGCACTGGTGGACAGCGGTGCATCTCACTCAGTGTGTGACCGCGGGACGTTGGAGAAAATTGGGGAACCTTCCGAGGAGACCAAGTTCTCGGCAACGATGGTGGACGGTACGAAACTTCCCATCCACGGCGAAGCATCACTGCAGCTGCACATAGGGGCGCTAAGATGGAAGCCGACGTTGCCGATCACGAACATCAAGGGGTTAGATTTCATCTTGGGACGAGATTTCTTGAAGCGGTTCAACCCCGAGATCGACAGGGTCAACAGGAAGGTGTGCATCTACAACTACGGGAAGCGGATAGCACTACGAAGCTGGACGGATACAGGAGACGTACCTGAAGCGACACTGGCACGGTTCGAACAGATGGTGAATGAGAGTAACACGGGTTACCTAGCACTGGTTATGGCAGCAGCAGAGGAGGATAAGCCGAACGCAGAACTACCTGCAGCAGTGAAGGAGGTCTTGGAGCAGTACAAAGATATAATGCCCGACGACCTACCCGCAGACGTACCTCCAGCACGCACCCACGAGCACGAGATCGTGGAGGAACCAGGTGTGAAGCCCGTCTCACGAGCACCATACCGACTGAGTCCGACCAAACTGACAGACATGAAGAAACAGATAGAGTATCTACTGGACAGACAACTGAACCGCCCATCCACCTCTCCCTACGGTGCACCAGTCCTCTTCACTCCAAAACCAGACGGCAGTCTACGGATGTGCATCGACTACCGCGCACTGAACAAACAGACAGTAAAAAACAAATATCCCATACCGCGCATAGACGACCTACTGGATCAACTGCGTGGAGCAACAGTATTCTCGAAGCGGGACCTACGGTCGGGTTACTGGCAGATCAAGATGGCGGACAACTCGATCCACAAGACGGCGTTCTGTACCAGATACGGCTCCTATGAATACTTGGTGATGCCGTTCGGACTCTGCAACGCACCAGCAACGTTTCAGGCGGAGATGAATCACATCCTACGGCCCCTGTTGGACGAGTGCATGGTGGTGTACCTGGACGACATTCTTATCTACTCCAAGAACATGAAGGAGCACGTGGAGCATCTGCGGAAGGTGTTCGAGATCCTGCGGAACAACAAGTTCTACGTCAAGCTGTCGAAGAGCGACTTCGCCCTGAAGAAGGTGCAGTTTCTCGGGCACATGGTGAGTGCCGAGGGCGTACACGTGGACCCGCGGAAGATCGAAGCCGTCAAGAAGTGGAAAGTATCGGAGAACGTGAAGGAGTTGCAGCAGTTCCTAGGCTTCGCCAACTACTACAACAGGTTCGTGCCACAGTACGCTAAGATTGCAGCGCCACTGACCGACCTACTGAAAAAGGATACGCCCTTCAAATGGGATACACCTCATCAGCAAGCCATGGAACAGCTACAGACAGCACTGACCACAGCCCCAGTACTCATCCTACCGGACCCCGAGAAAGACTATGTCGTTGAAGCAGACGCTAGTGACCAGGCAGTCGGAGCAGTACTGATGCAAGATCACGGGAACGGTTTACAGCCTATCGCCTACCTTAGTAAGAAGCTACACGGAGCATAACTGAATTACCCCATCCACGACAAGGAATCCTTAGCTATAGTCGTAGCCTTCAAGGCGTGGAGGTGTTACCTAGAGGGAGCCAAGACCACAGTCTATACTGACCACTGCAGTCTCAAATACCTGAAGTCGCAGCCAACGCTCTCGAGGCGACAGGTGCGGTGGATGGACTTCCTAGAAACTCACTTCCACTACGACATCGTCTACAAGCCCGGGCTACACAACAAAGCAGACGCGTTGAGCCGCCCCGGATATGTAGTAGGCATCCAGCTCGACGGGATGAACCCTCTGCTCAAGGGTCTATTCCAACATGGGTACTCCGTGGACGCAGAGATCGCTACTGCACAGACCAAGAAGCCGTTACAGTGGGAGAAAGACTTAGCTGTAAGGAAGGGTTCAGGAAAGATTTGGGTACCGAATTACGCCCCGCTACGGCAGATCCTATTGGAGGAGTTTCACGACGTACCTTACGCGGGACATTTCGGGAGCAACAAGACATTAGCGGGAATAGCAAAGTATTTTTACTGGCCTGGGATGGCAGCAGACGTGCAGCAGTTCGTCACCTCTTGTGACACGTGCCAGCGGATGAAGAGTAGCAAGCAGAAAAAAGCAGGGTTACTTCAGCCTCTACCCGTACCGGAGCAGCCATGGCAGGTCGTTAGTCTCGACTTCATCACAGGACTTCCTTCGACCTCACGGGGACATGATTCCATCCTCGTAGTCATCAACAAGTTCTTTAAAATGGGTCACTTCATACCGACCAACGCCAGAGCTACAGCTGAAGCAACTGCTCGCCTCTTCTTCGACCGCATCATCACCATCCACGGCATCCCCGCTACACTCATCTCAGACAGAGACCCAAAATTCACCAGTAAGTTCTGGAAGGAGCTCATGGGACTGTTGGGGACAAAGCTTGCAATGTCTTCAGCATACCACCCATAAACTGACGGACAGACAGAGCGACTCAACCAAGTGGTTGAACTGTTACTTCGCACAGCTTGCAGAGACGACGTCAGCCACTGGGACACACAGTTATGAACCCTAGAGTTCGCTTACAACAACGCGTCACATGCGGGCACAGGGAAAACTCCTTTCTTCCTGTGTTATGGACGGGAACCACTCACACCACAGCAGCCAACCACACCGGCACATGTCCAAGCCGCACATGACTTCGTCACCACCATTCAGCAGTTATGGGAGAAGACTCAGCAACGTCTCACCACAATGCAGAACTCCCAGAAGCAGTATGCCGATCGTCAGCGACGAGATCACTCAGTAGCAGTCGGGGATCAGGTGCTTCTTGACACGCGCAACTTGAACCTGTCTCACCTCCCATCCAAACTCCGGCCTCGCTTCTGTGGTCCTTTTCTCGTTGAGGCACAGGTGACACCAGTTACATTCCGCTTGCGCTTACCTACTACTTGGAAGCTTCACAATGCTTTCCATGTTCAGCTACTGAAGCCCTACAAGGACCCCAACCAACAGTTCCAGGGACGGCAGCTACCGCCACCACCGCCTGTTCTCATACAGGATGAACCCGAGTACGAAGTGGAGCGCGTTCTCTCTCATCGACGCCGCGGCGGCAAGACCCTCGAGTTCCTGATACGCTGGAAGGGATATGACCCCACTGAGGACAGTTGGGTTGCAGAAGCTGATATGGGCAACGCACGCCGTGCTCTCAAGGACTATCTTGTCAAGCAGGGTGTCTCTCACGCCACCCAGCTTTGAGGGGGGGACGTGTGAGAGTACGACGGCTTAGGGACTATATATAGCCTCGTGTTGTACCCAGGTGGATCATTCAATTCACATTCTCTTTTCTGAGCTCGATCCTAGATCCTCACATCACCCAATCGGAGTGTTCTCGAACAACAATCCGTTCAGGACACGTCACGATTTCAGCGACGACGACAACCAAGACTGGAACCTCCCAATTCCGCTGCTTGAAAGTCCCCCGCATGTACCTGATATGTGGCCGGCACCGATCGACTGGATCGTGCGCGAACAATTTCTCAACGTCGACACACCGCACATCCTTACCCCGCGACTGGCGCTGCTCGCACGTAACGACAACAGGCGCTACAACACGTGGTACCTGGACAGCTGCTGTGGACAGCACATGGTGGGCTCCGAGCGTTACATATCCAACGCCGTCGCCACCCCCGCCGTCACCTACGTCACCGTGGCGAACAACACACGCCTGCGCGCAAGCGCGCAAGGCATCGTTGTACTGAAGGCACGTAGGAGCAGAACGCACATCACACTGAATGATGTGCTGATTGTACAAAACCTGCGCTTTAATCTCCTCTCGGCGGCGCAACTCATGGATTGCGGAGTTGACCTCAGCACCAACCCCAAGACGCGAGACATTCTGCTTCACTTCACGAGCCGAACAAGACACGCAGGCAGATCGGACGAGCGCACTGCGAGAACGGAGTACATGTCATCGACTTTGACATTCCCGACTGCAGCGGCGACTCGCAGGAACTCATTGATCTCGTTCCCCTGCACTTTGAACATATCTATCGCCGTGACTGGAAGCACCCAGATGGAAGACCTTGGGTGCCGCATCACCCACATCCGCGAGAACTGGCGCTGCATGATCCCGATCCCGACGGCATCTGCAGAGATTGCCACACGCTTACGGCATCAACGAGCGCGATTTCCGCCCATGGTCTCGGCGCCATCGCCGAAGGAGAGCGGGAAGCACTGCCTGAAGAGGGGCTATCTAAACTGGAGCTCGAGATTGCCACGCGCGTCGTCTTCGGAACGCCGGAACACCCTCTCCCCGGACCCGCATCACAACATCTGCGGGGCATGCTGCGCGGTGTCGGCTTCGGCATCTTCGACGCAGGCAGAAATCCATGACCATACATAGAGGAGAAATTCCTCGAAGTCTACTCCCACCAGCGCGATTCCGGAAAGAAGCTCACCGTGGCGCAGGAAGAAGAATTGGCGCGACGTGAGGCAGACGAACTTCGCCGGAAGAGTCTCGCCGAAGCGCGTGGGACATTCGCCTCGAGCGGTTAGGGCGAAGAGGAGAGCGCCTCCAATGAAGGGGGGTGGGCGAGCGCTGGCGGATGGGGCATGAGCGAAACTGGCGGAAACACTAGCGGATGGGGAGCAGCAAGCGGCAGCTGGGGAGCCACATCTGGCGGCGAAACTTGCGGATTGGGAGCTTTTCGCGAGGACCAAAGGGGGGTAGAAGAACAAGAAGAAGAAGAAGCAGCAGAACCTGCAATTGTTCCTCTCGGTCGCCCACCACGCCACTCTGCACCCGCCCTACCTCCACCTGACATCCAGCCAGAGCGCGACCCCTGAGACACCATCGACTGGGGGAACGAGCCCTCAACCCCGCGGCACTGTCAACGGGAGTTGTGTGTTGGCCCCGTCCTCGCTTGGGCGGAGCCGACTTCGTGGCCGGGTGTGAGGGGAGCAGCCGACCTACAGCAGTGGGCGAGCTGGTTGACGAGGAGGTCGACCTGCACGGGGGCCTCTGCACGGGCGCCGACTTCCAGGTGGCGCCGACTTCAGGGAGGTCGACCTGGGAAGTTGACCTGCGGAAGACGTCAACTTGGTGACGTCAACTTGGTGCAGCCGACCTGGGTGGTCAGCTGACAGGACTGCTGGTCGACCTGGTGGTTGGTCGACCAGACCTGCTGGTCGACTTGCTGGTGGTCGACTTGACCTGGTGGTCGACGAGGGAGGGGCCGACGTCGACCTCGACTCAGGTTGCCGAGCAGTTGGGCGTCGAGTAGCTGGGCGTCAACTTGGTGCCGCCGACTTCGGGTAGCCGACTTGGGTGGTCGGCTGACAACTGCACCGGTCGACATGGAGCTGGTCGACCAGGAGTGCTGGTCGACATGGAGCTAGTCGACCAAAAGTGACGTCAACCTGGAGCTGGTCGACCAGGGGCGTGGTCGACCTGGTGAGGTCGACTTGGGGTAGCCGTCGACTTGGGAGGTCGACGGGCACATACAGGAGCAGCTGGTCGACGTGGTTGCCCGGTCGACCAGGTTACCTGGGTGACGAGGTTCTGCGGAGGAGTGCGTCGGTCGCCCAGGCAAAGTTGGTGAGTCCGACCTCGGTGATGGTATCCCGAGGTCGATGTGGCTGATCAGATGCAGTCGTCAGCGCCAGGCTGACTTAGTGTGTGCGCTGTGCAGGTGACAAGGCTCAGCAGGCCAATCATCTGCGAGCACCTGCGAAGTAGGTGCTCTTTTGTTCTGCAAGAGCAACGCTGGCACGCCGTCAACCTGCAGTGTTGGCACGCCGTCGACTTTGCACTGCTGGAGCGCGGTCGACCAAGTCGTGCTGGAACGCGGTCGACTGTGCTGCGCTGGCAGTCGACCTGTTTGCATGCTAGCTCTGATGTTGTCTTTCCATGCCAACTTCATTGAACCATTGTTGTCAACTTTTCTCTAGTGAAACTCTTGCCAATTCTCCCCGTGGACTAGCAAGCTGTGTGTGCACTAGGAAAACGACTAAGGACCAACGAACGCAGAGATCATATAAGCATCCGTGCCTAGCCTGTAGTCTAGCTCCCGTTGTAGTAGTTATCTTCGCATGGTGCGGTGAGCGTGGACGGCACACGACTTACCCTTCAGTTAGGTCGACGTAGTGGTCATTTACCTAAGTTGCTCGTAGGCCGGCAGCCGTACAGTCACTAGCGTGCGCGTAGGTGACGCTGAGGTGATGGACACCCTCGAGGGACGGCTGGAGGATGCGAGGAGACGCCATGAGGCCCAGGAGTACGGGGCGATACCCTGGGCGGTCGTCGAGGCTGGACTCCGCACCATGTGGGCGACGGAGCATCCCCCTTCTCGACCGGCTTCTCCTCGACCGGTGGCCAACGAAGGCGGCGTCAACGTGGGCGTCAACGTCGGAGGTGGCCAAGTCGGCAGCAGTGCGGGAGGCACGTCGAGGCAGAGAGGTGTGATTTACGCCGATGAAGTAGGCGGCGTTCAGGCGCGAGGGGTGCGGTCGTCGGCAGCTGTAGGCTCCCCGCATGGCAACGTCGGAGGTCGACGAAGCGGATTGTCGTCGATGTCGGCGACCCAGGTGACGGCGGGCGGGATTGCTCCCAGCTGCGGCTACTTCAAGTTCACGCCGGACAGGATCCTGGTAAACCCGCCGCTCGTTGGTCGACCTGACATTCTCACCTGGAAGGAGGCCATCGAGCCTCAGCTGGAGATGGCCGGGCTGATCAGCTTTGCTCGAGGCACCGTGGCGACGCCGGACGACCCCGACTTGCGTGCGGAGTTTCGCGCCGTGCAGCTGTTGACCTTCACGGTCATCTCGCGGTGCTGCTCGCCGGGCGTGCAGATCGTGTGAAAGAAATGAGGAATGAATGGAAGGAGGTGTTTCACTAGCAAGCAGTTGAGTACATATAGCAAACCCTAAATTGGGCTGTACTCACTATTGAGTACCCCACTGCAGGCTAGACAAACATAACATTTTGACACACCCCCATAGCCAAAGTGGGGTGTAATCAGCACAACAAGCAAGCAAAACACAAGCTCAGGGTGGATCACAATGTCACCACACAATCTGAGCACAAGTACAAGAAGCAACAGTTTAAAGTTCACAAATGTAAGCAAAGCTAGAGGCTATCACCGAGGGCAAGTGTGGAGGAGGAGGGACAATGAGAGGAGAGGAGGTAGTGGGCGGCAGCTGAAGCTGCTGGCACACGGCGCAACTGGAGCAACTGGCACACGGGCAACTGGAGCAACTGGCACACTGGCAACTGGAGCAACTGGCACACGGGCTACTTGAGTAACTGGCTCCGCGGCTAACTCTGAGCGGCAGGAGCAACGGACTCACGGGCGACTGGAGCAACTGGCTCACGGGCGACTGGCGCAACGGGCTCACGGGCGACTGGCGCAACGGTCTCACGGGCGACTGGAGCTGCGGGCTTCATGGCGGCCACCCCCCTTCAACCTCCCCAAACTATCCCACCCCCCTTTCACACACCCCCTGCTGCACCCTAGGTTCACTCACACCCCACCCCCTAGCACCACTCCGTCGACTCCCACACACCCACCCCCCCCAGCAGCAGCTGCAGCAGTGGGAGACAGAGGAGGAGGAGGAGCAGGGGAGACCACACACCCGCCACCCCCTACTCGCCACCCCCAGACCCTAACACAGGGCAGGGCGGGACGGCGGGTAGGGAGGTTACGGGGGGGGGGGGGGGGGCGACGCGCGGCCTCCCAGGGCGCCAAAACAGGCGGCAAAAGGGGCGACGCTCGCCCCCCCCCCCAGGGCGGCGACGGGGCCGCGAAGAGGCCGCGAGGGGCCTCGAAGGGCGGCAACGGGGCCGCGAAGGGCGGCGACGGGGCCGCTGGAGGCGGCGACGGGGCCGATAGGGGCGGCGACGGGGCCGCTGGAGGCGGCGACGGGGCCGCTGGAGGCGGCGACGGGGCCGATAGGGGCGGCGACGGGGCCGCTGGAGGCGGCGACGGGGCCGATAGGGGCGGCGACGGGGCCGCTGGAGGCGGCGACGGGGCCGCTGGAGGCGGCGACGGGGCCGATAGGGGCGGCGACGGGGCCGATAGGGGCGGCGACGGGGCCACGAAGGGCGGCGACGGGGCCGCTAGGGGCGGCGACGGGGCCGATAGGGGCGGCGACGGGGCCGCGAAGGGCGGCGACGGGGCCGCGAAGAGGCCGCGACGGGCCTCGAAGGGCGGCAACGGGGCCGCGAAGGGCGGCGACGGGGCCGCTAGGGGCGGCGACGGGGCCGCGAAGGGCGGCGACGGGGCCGCGAAGAGGCCGCGAGGGGCCTCGAAGGGCGGCAACGGGGCCGCGAAGGGCGGCGACGAGGCCGCTGGAGGCGGCGACGGGGCCGATAGGGGCGGCGATGGGGCCGCTGGAGGCGGCGACGAGGCCGCTGGAGGCGGCGACGGGGCCGATAGGGGCGGCGACGGGGCCGCTGGAGGCGGCGACGGGGCCGATAGGGGCGGCGACGGGGCCGCTGGAGGCGGCGACGGGGCCGCTGGAGGCGGCGACGGGGCCGATAGGGGCGGCGACGGGGCCGATAGGGGCGGCGACGGGGCCGCGAAGGGCGGCGACGGGGCCGCTAGGGGCGGCGACGGGGCCGATAGGGGCGGCGACGGGGCCGCGAAGGGCGGCGACGGGGCCGCGAAGAGGCCGCGAGGGGCCTCGAAGGGCGGCAACGGGGCCGCGAAGGGCGGCGACGGGGCCGCTAGGGGCGGCGACGGGGCCGCGAAGGGCGGCGACGGGGCCGCGAAGAGGCCGCGAGGGGCCTCGAAGGGCGGCAACGGGGCCGCGAAGGGCGGCGACGGGGCCGCTGGAGGCGGCGACGGGGCCGATAGGGGCGGCGACGGGGCCGCTGGAGGCGGCGACGGGGCCGCTGGAGGCGGCGACGGGGCCGATAGGGGCGGCGACGGGGCCGCTGGAGGCGGCGACGGGGCCGATAGGGGCGGCGACGGGGCCGCTGGAGGCGGCGACGGGGCCGATAGGGGCGGCGACGGGGCTGCTGGAGGCGGCGACGGGGCCGCTGGAGGCGGCGACGGGGCCGATAGGGGCGGCGACGGGGCCGATAGGGGCGGCGACGGGGCCGCGAAGGGCGGCGACGGGGCCGCTAGGGGCGGCGACGGGGCCGATAGGGGCGGCGACGGGGCCGCGAAGAGGCCGCGAGGGGCCTCGAAGGGCGGCAACGGGGCCGTGAAGGGCGGCGACGGGGCCGCTAGGGGCGGCGACGGGGCCGCGAAGGGTGGCGACGGGGCCGCTAAGGGCGGCGACGGGGCCGCTAGGGGTGGCGCGAGGGGCCATGAGAGGGGCCTCTAGAAGGGCGCGACGGGCCGCTAAGGGCAGGGGACGCGACGAGAGGGCGGCCCACGGGGCGCGCCTCGGGCAGGGGCGACTCGCGCTTCGGTCAGGAAAAAAAAATCGATATTCGGTGGGCCCTAGGAAACGTTCCCACTAGGGAACCTGCTCTATACCATATGAAAGAAATGAGGAATGAATGGAAGGAGGTGTTTCATTAGCAAGCAGTTGAGTACATATAGCAAACCCTAAATTGGGCTGTACTCACTATTGAGTACCCCACTGCAGGCTAGACAAACATGACATTCTGACAGATCGCCTTGAAGTGGTGCCGGGAGTACCTCGACGCCGGCCACCAGGCATGGCACTTCATTGAGTCGACCTACCAGGTCACCGATGACCTGTTCATCACCCAGCAGGAGGGACAGCTGACGCACCTGCGTATGGGCGACGAGGAGACGGCGACCGACTACTGCAACCAAGCCCGGCGAATTCGCGCCACCATCAGGATGGCCGGCGCGCAGTACTCGGCGGCGTCGTACGTCACCCACGTCATGCAGGGAATCTCGAGCAGCTACAACCTCCTGAAGCTGCTGTCGATGGCGCCGAGCACGAAGACGATGCTCAACAAGGACAACTTGACCTCGTACATCCTGCAGGACAAGGCGATGCAGGAGGCAGAGCGGTCTCAGGAGCTTTTGGCGCAGGCAAACTTCGTCGCTCCAGCAAAGCAAGGAGGTCGACTGGGGCAGCGCGAACAGTCTGGCGGCGGTGGTAGCAACAGCTGGAAGTCGGCCAAGGAGGTCGACAAGAAGACGTCGACCAAGGACAGCGGTCGAGGAGGAGGAAGTTGGTGTCGGGAGTGCTGGATCTGCCACAGCCCCGACCACCTCTCCTTCGAGTGCCCCGACCGCAGTGACTCCGAAGACGACGACGCCAAGGGAGGCCGTGGGAGGTGTGGCAGTCGCTGTCCTCGTCGAGGAGGAAACCAGCCGCGCAAGGAGAAGCAGTCGACCAAAACGTCGACTTCGGCGAAGGACGCCGACTCCACTGCTGGCGGCAAGCCGCGGGACGACAAGACGGCGTCGTGCTCGCTGGTCGGCGTCGTGGAGCCGACCATCTCGCTGGCGCCGGAGGCCGGAGAGGACTTCCAGGCGGTGGCGGCAGCTGTGCAGGCGAACCCGGCCGTGGTCCTGCTCGACAGCGGCTGCTCTCACCACCTGATGTGGACGAAGAAAGTCTTCGTCGACCTGCAGCCGAGCGTCCCCATCAAGCACGTGCGCGGCTTCAATGGGGCACCGTAGGACGTCCAGGGCCGCGGCACTGTCGCCCTGCAAGGAGAGGCCGGGAATCAGGTGCTCATCCCGACGTGCTGTACGTCCCGGGTGTGCGGGCGAACCTGCTGTCGTCCGGCCAGCTGAAGGAGCACGGCGTGAAGCTGCAGGAGGACGGCGACGGGATGCTACTCGTCTCGGCAGCGGGAGAGGTGCTTGGTCGGGCGACGTACTCCGGGCGTGTCCTCTGCACCAACCTGCGTCCCTGCTCAATGAGGCTGACGTCGCCCACGCCGGAGGTTGTGGCCCTGCGGGCTATCGTCTCCAAGTCGAAGTCGACGCCGGCCAGGATGCATGCGAGACTTGCGCACGTCGGCATGGACACCATACGGAGCTCGGCGAAGAACGAGGTCGCCATTGGGCTGGACCTCAAGTCGACAACGGGGGCCGACTCACCGTGTGTCTCGTGCGTCGGCGGGAAGCTGGCACGACACACCTTCCCCGACCAAGGTTCCGACGCCGACGACGTGCTGGCCGTCGTGCACATCGACCTGTGCGGGCCGTTCCGCATGGCTGCCAAGGACGGCAGCTTGTACTTCCTGCTGCTGAAGGACCGCAAGACCCGCTTCGTGTGGGTGAGGTCGGTCGCCAAGAAGTCAGATGTCCTGCTGGAGTTCCAGAGGTGGCTGGTGTTGGTGGAGAGGCAGACGAAGACGTCGATGCTGATGTTGCGCTCGGACCGAGGCGGGGAGTTCCTCGGGAAGAAGTTTATCGACTTCGTGGACGGCAAGGGGATCGTCCACGACCTGACCTGCCCATACACCCCGCAGCAGAACGGCATGGCGAAGAGGGAGATGCGGACGGTGGTCGAGTCGGTGCGGACGATGCTGCTACACATGGGCGTGCAGCACCACTGGTGGCACCTCGCTCGGCGGCAGGCCGTCTGGGTCCGCAACTGCCTTGAGCGGTCGACGCTGCCGCCGGGGACAACGCCGTACCAGCTGCTCACCGGGCAGAAGCCCGACCTGTCGCTGGCGCGGGTGTGGGGCTGCATGGCGCAGTTCCTTGTCCCCGAGCAGCAGCGCGGTGGGAAGCTGAAGCCGAAGGCCAGGTGGGGCCTTCACCTTGGCATGTCGGAGGCGAGCAAGGGCTGGGAGCTCCTTGACATCGACGCCAACTGGGTGGTCACCACGTCGGGCGTGGTGTTCTACGAGGATATGTCGCTGGAGGTGTGGAAGTCGGAACACGGGCCGATGTCAGGTCGGACGCCGACCACCCTGCCGACTGACACCTCGACGGCGACGCTGCCTCTGCTCGCCGTGGTTGTCCGTCCTCCTGGACCTTCCCCTACGACCCTTGCCCCTCCCGTCGTAGCCGACCTGCGTGGGCTGACTCCTGTGTCGGCCTCCGGTGATCAGGGGAGAAGTGGGACGTCACCTTCGGCGCCGGCCAAGGACATCGCCGGTGGCCGACGTGACGAGCGGCAAGTCGACGTCGGGGAAGAGCAGGTCGAGGAGGAGCAGCCGACTTGGGTGAAGCCGGCAAAGGAGACACCAGCAAGGCAACAGCCGACAGGGGAGCAGGGAGCGGTGACGCCGACCACGGAGCAGTCGGCAACCAGGCAGTCGGCAGAGGAGCCGACCACAGGGGAGAAGTCGGCCAGGAAGTCGACTGGGGTGCAGCAGGACGACGAGGGCAGCGAAGCCGTTGAGGAGTCCACCACGAGCGACGTGGTGGAGGTGCCGCCTAAGCCCCGGAAGTCAGGCAGACTTCGGAGGCCACCCGACTTCTTCGTCCCCGCTGCCTTCACCACGGTGTATGACGTGGACGACGACGACCTGGCGTATGACGACGCCGATGAGGATGAGGAGTTTCCGGAGCTCGACCCCGACATGCATGCCGACCCCGAACACCGTTGGGACATCTTGACGATGACGGTGAAGGAGGCGTTGGCGAGCTGGAAGGGCCCGGCGGTGAAGGCCGCCATGGAGGAGGAGATCCGCAGCCTCATCAACATGTGCACATGGGAGCTGGTCTAACGCCCGACGGGGGTGAACGTCATGAAGAACCGGTGGGTGTTGACGACGAAGTACCACGTCGACGACACCGTTGAGTGCGAGAAGGCAAGGCCGGTCGTGAAGGGCTTCACCCAGGTGTATGGCGCCGACTACGACGAGATGTTCGTGCCGGTGGGCAGCTACGTCACGTTGAGGATCTTCCTCAGCATCGTCGCCGTCCTCAACCTCAACCTGATGCAGCTCGACATGAAGAACGCCTTCCTGTAGAGCAAGCTCGACCGGGTGCTCTACATGTCCCAGCCGGACTACTTCAACGACGGAACTGGCCAGGTGTGCAAGCTGCTGAAGAGCCTGTACGAGCTGAAGCAGTCGCTGCTGCTGTGATACTTGGCGCTCAACGACGTGCTGGTCGGCGCCGGGTGGAAGAAGAGCCAGGTCGACGAGGCTCTCTACTTCAAGGTCGGCAAGGACGACGTGGCCTGCTGGGTGCTGGTCTACGTCGACGACCTGCTTGCCGCCAGCAGCAGCACCGAGATGCTGAAGGAGCTGCTGAAGTCCGCCTTCGAGTTGCGTGAGATCTCGCCGGTGCAGAAGTACCTTGGGCTGGAGATCGTCCGCGACAGGTCGGCGGGGAAGCTGTGGCTGCACCAGCAGGGCTACGCCGACAAGCTGCGTAGGCGCTTCATCGACGAGGAGCAGACCAGGCGCACCCCGAAGACGCTGGTCTCGGTTGACGCCTACGACGAGCTCACCTTCGACGACGAGGAGGCACAGGAGCGACAGGAGGAGGAGTACCGGCAGAAGGTAGGCTCGCTGCAGTTCGCGGCGACGACGACCAGGCCGGACATCGCGTTCGCCTGCAGCAAGCTAGGGAGCGGCCTCACGGTGAGGAGTGACCAGCACTGGCGCGAGGTCGACCGCTGCCTCGCCTATCTCGCCAACACGCGTGACAACGCCCTGGAGTTTGGCGGTGGACCTGAGTTGCTGGAGCTGGTCGGCTACGTGGACGCCGACGACGCCGGTGACAAGCAGAATAGGACGAGCACGGGCGGCTACGTGTTCGTCTACGGAGAGGCCGCAGTCTCTTGGTCGAGCCAGCGCATCAGGTGCGCGACGTTGTCGTCGACCGAGTCGGAGTATGTGGCGGCCACGGAAGCCGAGAAGGAGGGACGTCGACTTCGCTTCCTCCTCGCAGAGATCCAGCAGGTGGATGCTGGGAAGCTGGCCGTCCTCCGGGTGGACAACAAGTCGGCCATTACTGTCGCTGAGGGCATGGGGTTGACGGGCAACCTCAAGCATATGGAGCGACGACAGGCCTGGCTGCAGCACATGGTGAAGTGCGGGAAGTTCTCGCTGCGGTACATCCCGACCACCGAGCAGCCGGCCGACTTCCTGACGAAGGCGCTGCACTATCCGGCCTTCAACCGGTGCTCCGTCGCCATCGGCTAGGTGCGCTTGGCCGACGTGGGCGACGAAGTTGACGAAGTGCAGCAGTATGTGCCATGCCCTCTTGCATGGCTGGTGCGGTGGACGACGTGCTGTGTGTGGGGTGCACGTCGATGAGCTATTATCTGAGGAGTACTGCCGTGCAGGTTGGGGGCCCAAGCGTGAACGCGGCAGGGGAGTGTCAACGGGAGTTGTGTGTTGGCCCCGTCCTCGCTTGGGCGGAGCCGACTTCGTGGTCGGGTGTGAGGGGAGCAGCCGACCTGCATTAGTGGGCGAGCTGGTTGACGAGGAGGTCGACCTGTTCGGGCGCCGACTTCCAAGTGACGCCGAGTTCAGGGAGATCGACCTGGGAAGTCGACCTGCGGAGGACGTCGACTTGGTGACGTCAACTTGGGGCAGCCGACTTGGGTGGTCGGCTGACAGGACTGCTGGTCGACCTGGTGGTTGGTCGACCAGACCTGCTGGTCGACTTGCTGGTGGTCAACTTGACCTGGTGGTCGACGAGGGAGGGGCCGACGTCGACCTCGACTCAGGACGCCGAGCAGTTGGGCGTCGAGTAGCTGGGCGTCAACTTGGTGCCGCCGACTTCGGGTAGCCGACTTGGGTGGTCGGCTTAACATCTCCTACTCGCCGGAAGCCATTCATCTCTTAGCAGCGAAGTACGCAGAGGAACTTGGCAAGCGGTTCAACATTGCACCTGCACCACTCTCTACCCCTTACCGCACTCCAGGAACCAACCACAAGCCTAACAACAAAACCCTGTCCCCTGCTGGGCTTCAGACTTATCAGTAGCAGTTGGGATGTCTTCTCTTCGCCTCTGTCACCTGCAGGCCAGACCTCTCGTACATCGCGAGTCAGTTGGCCCAATACTCCCACAAACCAACGGCCGAAAATCTATCTGATCTCCAGCGGGCGCTTCAATTCTTCATCTCCACGCCCAATGTTGGGCTCTGCTACTCCACCATCCCAACCGCATCCTTCAACCTCATCGGCTACGTGGATGCTGATCATGCTGCTGATCCCGACAATCGACGGTCCAGGACCGGCTTCCTATTCCACCTCGAGCCGAGCGGCCCCATCTCTTGGAATTCGCAGAAGCAGGAGCTGGTTGCCCTATCATCGGCAGAAGCGGAGTTCATCGCGACAACAGCTGTTCGCGAAGGTCTCTACCTTCAGGAACTGTTGCAAGAGGCGAAAATTCCGGCCTCGGCGAACTTTCGCCTGCACTGCGACAACCAGAGCGCGATCAGAATCGCGAACAAACCTGGATTCGTCAACCGCACCAAGCACATCGCGCTGCGGTACTTCTTTGTTAAGTACGAGGTTGACAAGGGCAAGGTTGACCTGACCTACTGCCAGACAGGTGACATGGCAGCAGACTTTCTCACGAAGAAACTGCCACGTCAGCATTACCAGCATTGCTCTAAACTCAGCGGAGTAGTCAAGCGGGTCAAGACCTGCTACGGCCAGGAGTGAAGGGGGGTGTTACGAATAGTAATCACTGAAACATTACTGTGCACTCCTCACCGCAGCAAACGAAGCACGCACTACTGAGGTTGAAGACGAAAGGGCGGAAGTGACGCGAAAGGTCGCACAGTTATGAAAGCATCTGGACCGTCGGGCATGTCAGAATGTTATGTTTGTCTAGCCTGCAGTGGGGTACTCAATAGTGAGTACAACCCAATTTCGGGTTTGCTATATGTACTCAACTGCTTGCTAGTGAAACCTCACTTCCTTCCATTCATTCCTCATTTCTTCACGAGCAGGTTCCCTAGTGGGAACGCTTCCTTGGGCCCACCACTGAAAAAAAAAATTCTGACCGAAGCGCGAGTCGCCCCTGCCCGAGGCGCGCCCCGTGGGCCGCCCTCTCGTCGCGTCCCCTGCCCTTAGCGGCCCGTCGCGCCCTTCTAGAGGCCCCTCTCACGGCCCCTCGCGCCACCCCTAGCGGCCCCGTCGCCGCCCCTATCGGCCCCGTCGCCGCCTCCAGCGGCCCCGTCGCCGCCCCTAGCGGCCCCGTCGCCGCCCCTATCGGCCCCGTCGCCGCCTCCAGCGGCCCCGTCGCCGCCCCTATCGGCCCCGTCGCCGCCTCCAGCGGCCCCGTCGCCGCCCCTAGCGGCCCCGTCGCCGCCCCTATCGGCCCCGTCGCCGCCTCCAGCGGCCCCGTCGCCGCCCCTAGCGGCCCCATCGCCGCCCTTCGCGGCCTCGTCGCCGGCCTCTCGCGGCCCCAGTGCCGCCCTCTCGCGGCCGCGTCGCCGCCGTCTCGCGGCCCCGGTGCCGCCCTCTTGCGGCCTCGTCGCCGCCCTTAGCGGCCCCGTTGCCGCCCCTTGCGGCCCTGTCGCCGCCCCTTTCGGCCCTGCCTCGACCCTGCCCCGGCCCCGCCCCGGCCATGCTCCGTCGCCTGTCGCGGCGCACCGGGGGCACGTGCACCGCCCCCCCCTCTTTTCCCGTCGCCTGTCGAGGCGACCTGAGGGGCGACCTGGGGGGGGGGGCGAGCGTCGCCCCTTTTGCCGCCTGTTTTGGCGCCCTGGGAGGCCGCGCGTCGCCCCCCCCCCCCCCCCCCGTAACCTCCCTACCCGCCGTCCCGCCCTGCCCTGTGTTAGGGTCTAAGGGTGGCGAGTAGGGGGTGGCGGGTGTGTGGTCTCCCCTGCTCCTCCTCCTCCTCTGTCTCCCAATGCTGCAGCTGCCGCTGAGGGGGGTGGGTGTGTGGGAGTTGACGGAGTGGTGCTAGGGGGTGGGGTGTGAGTGAACCTAGGGTGCAGCAGGGGGTGTGTGAAAGGGGGGTGGGATAGTTTGGGGAGGTTGAAGGGGGGTGGCCGCCGTGAAGCCCGCAGCTCCAGTCGCCCGTGAGACCGTTGTGCCAGTCGCCCGTGAGCCCGTTGCGCCAGTCGCCCGTGAGCCAGTTGCTCCAGTCGCCCGTGAGTCCGTTGCTCCTGCCGCTCAGAGTTAGCCGCGGAGCCAGTTACTCCAGTACCCCGTGTGCCAGTTGCTCCAGTTGCCAGTGTGCCAGTTGCTCCAGTTGCCCGTGTGCCAGTTGCTCCAGTTGCGCCGTGTGCCAGCAGCTTCAGCTGCCGCCCACTACCTCCTCTCCTCTCATAGTCCCTCCTCCTCCACACATGCCCTCGGTGATAGCCTCTAGCTTTGCTTACATTTGTGAACTTTAAACTGTTGCTTCTTGTACTTGTGCTCAGATTGTGTGGTGACATTGTGATCCACCCTGAGCTTGTGTTTTGCTTGCTTGTTGTGGTGATTACACCCCACTTTGGCTATGGGGGTGTGTCAGAATGTTATGTTTGTCTAGCCTGCAGTGGGGTACTCAATAGTGAGTACAGCCCAATTTAGGGTTTGCTATATGTACTCAACTGCTTGCTAGTGAAACCTCACTTCCTTCCATTCATTCCTCATTTCTTCACAGGGCAGACAGCATCAGGCAGCAGCAGTGGCGAGGATTCTGCCCGAACAGTTTCGTAAATGTCTGGAGTCGCACGGTTGAAGTTCGCTGTAATAAATGAATGTACCCCTTAGAGTACATGGCTAGCTAGGACGATTGGTATTCCCCTGTACTATTATTTGTAGTGCTGTATTTGCATGTTTTTATTATCTCAAACATTTACATTCACTCTGCTATTGAGGTCAAGGGCCCACCACCACTAAATTAGTAGTGTGCGAACCTTCATGAGGTGATCATGGCTACGATCAACTTCAGATCACCACACTTCCCTCGCAAACGTGCCTTCCCTTGCAATATCGCCCTGATTTTGCAGCACATGGTAAATTTCAACCCCAATTTAACAGTAAATACTCTGTTTAGAGTATTACTTATAAGGATTCGCTGAGCAATAAATATGGATTAGCTGGTTCTGGAATAAGTGTGCGCCACGGGGTGCAGCGTGCTGTATGGAGGACAGTAGAAACGAGTTCTCTGTATCGCGCCTCCAACCTGCGTGCTGCCGAAATTCCACGGAACTTCTCTGTGGGACCTTCAAGCTGGTGCTTCCGTCAAAGCGATTCTTCTGTTCCGCAAATCCACGTCATTCCTGACGCCCATCATCCACGCAGGCAGCGCTCCGTCAAGGAGGAACAAAGTTGGTTTCACCATCAGGAATGGCAATACCTATGAATCCACTTGTTTTGTTTGACCAGGTTGGGAAGGCTCTAGTATGGTTTGGTGTGGTATGGTAATTTCCTGTGGCTCATGCTGCGGTGCCGTGGCCATCCCCTAGGGCATCCTTCTCGTCTCGTCCCATACATACTACACGGGCGCGTGTACGTACAGCTTCAATGGAGGCTCTGGCAGGGAAATAGGTCACACCACCACACAAACCGTTTGGTTGAGAAAGTGGCATCACCAACACCAATCATGCAGGAGTAGTCATGGGTTGCCAACGAGCTGTGCGGGACTTGTAAGGGCATTACCGATTTAATTATTAAAGTTTCTTTAATATCTCCGCTTTAAGGTTATTATTATTTAATCTATACCTGATGAGTTGCTTGACAGCCACTCCGATGCACGGCACGTGGTGAGCCATGAGTGGTCCATATAGAGGTTCCCGATGGGCCTCACAAGACGGTAGGCCGCTAGCCAACGGTCGTTTAGGCGCAGAGCTGTCGCCGCCTCGTGGGCTGCACGCTCGGCTGCCATCGTACGAGGATCAGCAGGGCCATGCAGAGCAGGCTCAGACGCAACAGGCTCCGGCGCAGCAGCTGGTATACTGGGAGCAGCAACAGCAGCAACAGCAGCAACAGCGGCAGCAGCAGCAGCAGGGTCAGCAGCAATGGCAGGAGCCGCCGCTGCGAATGCCGCCAGCGCCGGTGCCGTACGGCCAGCGGCAGCACCAGCAGCTGCAGCAGCAGCAGCAACCGCCTCGGCCGGGCCTGAGCGCTCGACCGCGTGCGACAGCCAGTTCGTCCTACGAGCAGCGACCGTCGTACGAGCAGCGGCCATCGTACGAGCAGCGGCCGTCGTACGATCACCGACCGCCGTACGATCACCGTGCGTCGTTCGATCAACGGCAGTCGTACGAACGAAGGCCGTTATCCGCATCTCCCGGTATCGCCGCGGTTCGTTCGTACAGCACGGACGTCCCTCCCGATTTTTACAATCCGCGACCGCTTTCGGCAGCAGCGGGCGTGCCACGTGGCCGCAGTGTGAGCGACGACGATGGGTATACCGGAGACGACTCGACGTCAGGTCGACCAATGGTTGACCGACCCGTGGAAGGCCGACAAACCGGTCCGTCATCCGGTTATCCCGCAAACCCTTATCAGGCCCCTCATCAGGCCCCTTATCAGGCTTCTTATCAGGTCCCTTATCAGGTCCCTTATCAGCCGCCGCAGCCGCCGTACCATCACCCGCAGCTTAGTCCTCACGGCGGCGACATTGCGTTGAAAAAGCCTCTTAGTCCGAGACAGGTCAGGAGCCCTAGAGCGCTTAGCCCGCTCGCTGCTGCCGCGTTCGGCATGCGCGGGGGTTACGGCGCGCCGGGGAGGGGGAATGAGGAGTGCGTGTACGGGGAAGACGAGGAGGGGGAGGAGGAGGAAGGCCGCGAGCGCAGCTTGCGCGCGGGGATATTGAGAGGCGCGGCGGCGCTGAGGGAGCGGCAAGCGGGGTCGTCGGACGACGGCGCGAGTACCTCCCCCACGTCTATTGGCTCCCCCGGGGTTCTGCCGGGCGGGGGCGCGGGATGGAGCGGAGGGGCCGGCGGAGGATTAGGCGGCGCAGGCGGAGGATCTGACCCGTCAAATCGTCCTAGCACTGCGAGCAGCACCAGCAGCACCATGAGCGGCGGCGGCGGCGGGTTTGGCGGAGGGTTTGGCGGAGCGGGGAGTAGCAGCAGCAGCAGCAGCAGCACGGGGGTGACGGTGATACGCGGAGTCATGGCCGGCGGATCCGTGGGTAGAAGCGGGGGAACAACCCTAGCGGGAAAGCAGGTGGTGATTCGAATTCGACCAAGAGGCGGCTCCATAGACGCGTCGCACGGAGTGGGTTCCACCAGCAGCAGCAGCGGCGCTGGCGGCGGCGACGGCGGCGGCGGCAGCGCGGCGGACGTAGGCAGTGGCGCGGCGGCAGCGGGTTTCACGGCGACGGTGACGGCTGTGCTTCCGGCGGGCGCGGGGTCCCCCCGTTCCCCGTCCAGCGCGCGCAAACGGGAGGCGGGGGGGGCGGGCGCGCCTGGCGCGGGCGGAGGGAGGCTAGAGGGGGTAGGTAGGCACACATTCGCAGCAGGCAGCACAGGCGGCGATGGTGCTACGGAAGGCGGGTATTCCCGAGAGGCCAACCTCACTCTCCCTGGCAAGCGAACCGACGCCTCGGCCGAACCTAGGTTCAAAGGTGTGACGCGGTTAGGCTCGGTGGCGGCTGCCGAAGCAGCAGCCGCGGCAATTGCGGTGGCAGACGCGGCGGCTGTAGCGCAGGCGGGGAAAGCGGGGTGGGAGCCGCCTCTCAGCCCCCCAGGGGTGCCCGCCATCCCCGCGGAGGGCCGTCTGAGCAGCGAGGGAGACGTTTTTCTTGAGTATCTGCGCAAGGCGGGCGAGGGGAGGGCAGCTGCGCAGTATGACGTGGCAGTGTGCTACGGAGGGGGCTTTGGCGTGAAGCAGGATAAGTCCCTCGCCGCGTACTGGTTCCGAAAGGCGGCAGAGCAGGGATTGGCGCGCGCACAGTACGCTCTAGCAGAGTGCTACGAGGCAGGCGCGGGCGTTGAGAGAGACGAAGAGGAGGCCTTCCGGTGGTTCTTCCGGGCGGCGAGCTTCGGCAGCGGCAAGTACTTAGTCAAGCTGGGGCTGTGCTTTGAGCGGGGGTTCGGCGTGACAGAGTGTCCTGTAGCGGCGCTGTACTGGTACCACAAGGCGGCGGAGCAGGGGCCGAAATTCGCAGCGCAGGTGGAGAAGCGCATGGAGGTGCTGCAGCGGCAGCGGGAGGAGGAGATCATGAGCGCGCGGGGGGAGGGCGTGCCGGTGGAGTGCATCTGCCCGCTGACAGGCAGGATGATGGAGGACCCGGTGGAGCTGCCTGAGACGGCCGTGTGCTGTGAGCGCGCCCAGGTCAAGACGTTCTGGGACCACTGCGAACTCAGATGCCCTGTTACCAACCAGGTGGGTGGGTTACAAACCAGGTGGGTGGGTTACAAACCAAGTGGGTGGGTTACCAACCAGGTGGGTGGGTTACCAACCAGGTGGGTGGGTTACCACCCAGGTGGGTGGGTTATCTAGGTGGGTGGGTTACCTATCAGGTGGGTGAGTTTCCTATCAGGTGGGTGGGTTACCTATCAGGTGGGTTGGTCACCAATCAGGTGGGTGGGTTACCTCGTTAAATCTGGCCGTTTCACCTCTTTGATTTGAAAGGTTTTCCTTTTGTTCTTTTGCCGTTCCTCGTTGCTTTTGCCCTCCCGTATTATGCTCAGACTCCACACTCCCTCTGTTTGTCTCTGCTCTTCAACCATCCCTTTCAGGCTTCCTCCTCTCATGTTTAAACCCTTCACCCTTGTCTTTGCACTCTTCCCACCTTCCCTCCACCCACCCACCCACTTACTCTCCCTGCGCCAGCCTCTCAAGGTGAAGGACATGACGACAAATCTTGCCATCCGGCGCCGGGTCACTGAGTGGAAGGTAGGCACCCTACATTTTCCAGAGCTTTTTTTGTTTTCCTTAATTTTCAGTAGCTTCTCTGTTCCTCACCCTCATTCCATGTTACCACCACCCGCGCCCATGTCTCCTCTCCCCCAACCTGTCTATCCATTCGCCCACCCCCTCTGCAGCTCCCCATCCCTCTCTCCCCGCCACCCCTCGTATTCCCCCCACCCTCCCCTTCCCACCATTCGCCATAACCCCTTGCTCCTCAAACCCTGAGCAAACCTTTTGGTTTTAGTATTTTTTAAAGCCAAATCTTCTCCTTGACTTCCCAAACCCTGCTCACAAAAAGAGCCCCTCTTTCCCTCCCCATCCCGCCATTCCCAAATTATCTCTCTACCCCCACCCAACTTTCTTCAACCCCACCCCACACGCTCCCTCTCTTCTCCTTGACCCCTGACTCCCCCCAGTGAAATCCCAGTGCAAGCGGCAGGCGGAGCAGGAGGCGCTACAGGGGCCAGTGGGGCCTCCAATACGAGCTCCTCCCTTTCTCCCCATCCCTCCCTCCCCCTCTCCCCCCCTCTTCCCCCGCTCCAGCGCAAGCGGCAGGCGGAGCAGGAGGCGCTACAGGGGCCAGTGAGGCCTCGGGCGTCCACCTGCCAGGCAGTCTCGGGCGATGAGTGGGGGGCGGAAGGGGAAGACGAGGGGGAGCACGGCCGGGCTTATGGGCCGCACGAGGAGGAGGAGGACGAGGAGGACGAGGAAGGGGAGGAGGGTGTGGGTGGGACGGCGGTGGACAAGGTTGGGCTGGGGAGTGTGGGAGGGAAGGGGAGGGGAAGAGGTGGAGAGAAGGAGGGAGAGAGGAGGAAGAGCCGGTTTTCTAGGGATCTATCAGAGGAAGGGGAGAGGAGTGGGGCGAGTGAGAGTGAGAGGGAGGAGGAGGAGGAGGTTGGTGGGAGGTCGAGAGGGGCAGGTGGAAGAGATACAGGGGATGGGGTTGGAGAGAGGAGGAGGAGGAGGGGGGAGGAGAGGAGGGACAGGCACAGTGATAGTGACACTGGTTCGTCGTATGTTAGTGATGAGGATTATGATGATGATTACGATGATGGGGAGGAGCAGAGGCGCAAGAAGAAAACGTATAATGATGATGACAAGTATGATGACGAGGATGAGGGTTATACTTCTAGTGAGTACGACAGGAGCGAGGATAGATCGTCAGACAGTGAGGGGTACAGGGAGGGGGCGGACAGGGAGAGGAGCAGGAAGGGGGCAGACCGTAGGAGTAGTAGCCCTAGAAAGGGGTCAGGGAGGGGGCGAGGTAGCAGCAGCAGGGGGAGGAGGGATGAAGATGGGTCGGACTATAGTGACAGTGACTACAGCCATAGTGACTCTGACGAGGGGGAAGGCGATGAGAGGGGCAGAGGTGGCAGGGGCAGGTCCAGTGGAGTGGCAGACAGGAGCCGGGAGACAAGCTTCAAGTCAAGAGAGGGGGACAGCGAGGAGGAGGGCGAGGATGGAGAGGAGGGAGAGGTGGCCGTGGGGCGGGCGTTGGCTCGTGATTCGTCCCGCGACCTGTCTCACAGCTACAGCCGAGGCTCCTCCTCCCGGGCGTACAGTGAGAGCGTGCCATCTGAGCCGTCCATGCGCCGAGATGCGTCCCTGGACGAGCCTAGGAGAGTCAAGGTGTCCATGCCCCGGGGTGGGTCAGTCGGTGGGTCTGTGAGAGGGGAGGGTGTTGTGAGGAAAGAAGGGTACTTGTCTGGTGAGGAGGACGGAGACGGGGGAGAGGGGCTTGGTGTGAGTAAGGGCGAGGAGGAAGAGGGTGGAGAGAGGGAATGGAAGGGGGAGGAGCTGAAGGGAAGTGTGGGCGGAGTGGGAGTGGGTGAGGTTGAGGGGTTGGGGATTGGTGGCGTCGAGACGGGGGAGTCAGGAGAAGGGTTGGAAGCGGAGGGATGGGAGGAGGAGGAGGGGGAGGGGGAGGGGGAGAAGAGGGATCCGACGGAGCTGCTACTGGAGGAGCTGGCTCAGGCCGAGCTGGACTATGGCTTCCCTGGGGCTAATGTGAGTGCTCTTATCACAGAGCGCTCTTATCACAGAGTGCTCTTATTACTGGTGCTCTTATCACTGGTGCTCTTATCACTGGTGCTCTTATCACTGCATCTCAATGTCCACACTTCTCTGCCTGTCCCTCTATCTCTCCTCCCCCGATCCCACCCTCTGGAGGCGAGTCCCACCAGCACCGATCACAGCACAGTCACACCAGCATTCTTCATGGCACGACCGCCTGCCTGCTGCCGCATCGCTTCCGTCCGCCCTATGCACGTGATCCGCGCGCTGCCGTGCGCTGTGACCGGAACAGCTCTGTGTTCAGATTCTCACCGCACATCCCTCTGCGTGCCCTGCCCCTCCACCTCTCTCCCTTCTCCCCCCTCCTCTCCCCACACCCCACCCGTGCAGGTGAGTCCGCGCATGGTGAGTCGGTGGAACAGCACGCGCGAGGACAGCCTGCAGGCCGTCAAGAGCGTCGTGGCCGAGGTGAGTGAGGGCAGGGGAGGGGAAGGGAAGGGAGAGGAGGGGAGAGGAGGGGAAGGGGGAGGGCTGGAGGGTAGTTATGCGAAGAGGGGGGGAGGAGGGGGGGCAAGTTTGTTGAGGGTGATGCTTGCAAACGCCCCATCCCCCCCACTCTTCCCCTTTCGCCCCCCTTGCAGGCGGAGCCAACCAGTGATTGATTGTGGGCCGCGGTGGGCGCTGGCACGCTACCGCGAGGTGCTGGAGAAGCTGCTGCCCGTCGTGAGGTGCCTGAATAGTAGTCCATACAGAAACCTACTCCCCCCCCTCCCCCTCGTCCTTTCCACCTCCCCTCCGCCCCTCTCAGGCGGAGCCAGTGATTGACTGTGGGCCGCGGTGGGTTCTAATGCGGTACCTCGAGAACCCATCTGCACCGCATTGCATATCCCCACTTCCCCCCCGTTCTCAACCCCTCAGGCGGAGCAAGTGATCGACTGTGGGCCACGGTGGGCGCTGGCACGGTACCTTGAGAGAACCCATTGGAACCGTCTTTGCATCCCCCCCAAACGCGTTATCCGCGCTTCCCAACCCCTCAGGCGGAGCCAGTGATCGACTGTGGGCCGCGGTGGGCGCTGGCACGGTACCTGGAGGTGCTGGAGAAGCTGCTGCTCGTGCAGCGGGAAGCTGGACAGAACCTTCTGGGGTCGTGTGCAGGGGGGCCGGGCGGCTCGGGCAGGGGAGCGGGGGAGGGCGAGGGGGAGGTGTGGGAGGCGGTGGAGGCACTGGAGGGGCTGTGTGCACGGGGGGTGCAGCAGCTGCTGTATGACTTCAGGGCCGCGCTGCTGGCCTGCAGGTACGGTGTGTGGCATTGGAGCGAGGTGGGTGGCTTGTGAGTTGACTCACAAGTCCCTTGAAGGAGGGGGGGAGGTGTGGGAGGCGGTGGAGGCGTTGGTGGGGCTGTGTGCGCGCGGCGTGCAGCAGCTGCTGGACGACTTCAGGGCTGCTCTGCTCGCCTGCAGGTACCTCTCCTATGCCCGCGCCTGTGCCTGCGCGTGTGCATGCCTTTGATTCGACCCAAAGGGGGTTGTGGGAGCGCGGGGTGCAGCAGCTGCTTGGCGACTTGAGGGCCGCCCCCAACACCTGCCCCCCTCCTCCACCCCCTTTCCTTCCCACTACAGCCAGCCCTTGGACACAGCAGAGCTGCATGAGGCGGCAGCAGCAGCAGCAGCAGCAGAAATGGCCCTTGTGAGAGATTCCAGATAATCCTTAAATGTATCCAACACCTCCCTTTTCCCACCCTCTCCCCCCCTGTACCCACTACAGCCAGCCGCTAGACACAGCAGAGCTACACGAGGCGGCAGCAGCAGCAGCAGCCCACTCGTCCCGCGCCTCCTCCTCCGCCCATCAGGTTCCCGCCCACGCGCCCCCCGCCTCCTCCCCTTCCACCTCCGCCTCCCCTGCCCCTGCCGTCACCACCCTCTCCTCCAAGTCTGGCCCGCTCCCTACCGCCACTGCTAAGCCCAAGGGGCACGCGCACAAGGGGGGTGGGGGGTCTGCAAGGGAAGGCGGGGAGGATGGGGGAAGGCACTCCGCCCCCTTCCCCTCGCCTGCCCATGCTGACAGGCATGGCGCTTCTGGTGCCGGTGTCAGTGGTGTTGCTAGTGGTGGTGCTGCGGGTGCTGGTGATGGGACGGGGTCGTTGGTTGGTGATTCTGTTTCTGCGACTGGGAGTGGGACAGGGAACAGTATTCACAGGAGTGGTAGTGGGGGCGGCGGGGGGAGTGGGAGGGGGAAGGGGAGGGAGAGGGAGGGGAGGCTGATGAGGAGGCCCACCAAGTGGGTGGGGGCGGACAAGGCAGCGGTGGGGCTGCGGCAGGTGGTGCAGGTGCTGGCTAGAGCAGGCCACTTCGACCGCTGCTTTGACATTTACAGGTGGGCGGGGTGGGGCTGCTGGTGGTTGGGGTTGCTGGTGTGGGGTACCCCAGTGTGTGTGATGGGCGTTGTAGATGGGAGTGCCTCGTTGCAGTCGGTGGAGTAATCTTCCCATGCATGCATGCATGCGTGCTTGTCATGGGAAGGAAGCATGTGCAGTGGAGTTGAGGCGACCCATTGTGTGTGTGTGTGTGTGTGTGTGTGTGTGTGTGTGTGTGTGTGTGTGCTAGGTAAGTGTGTGGTGGCAAATTGGTGGATTGTTCAGCAATGGCAAGTGTGTAGAAAGCGAAGCTATGTGGCACAGAGTGTCATGTGGATCAAGTACTGCTTGTAACATTCACCTCGCCCTCTCCCTCCCCCTCTCCCTCCCCCCTCTCCCCTAGTCCCCCGGCTCTTTCTCTCGCCTTTCTCCTCCCCTCCACCATTTCTCGCTTCCTACCCAAGCATCTGAGGTTTCCTCCCCTCTCCCATTCCCCTGTTCACCTCCCTCCCTTCTTCCCCACGGTATCAGGTCAGTGAGGGAGGACTGTGTGCGGGAGACAATAAAGGCATTAGAGGTGGAGCCTATAAGGGGTACGGCGCACGTGAACCAGCTGCCGTGGCAGCAGCTGCAGCACATCATGACGGACTGGCTTAGAGACTGCCGCCTGCTGGTGAGTGGGTGTGCTGCTGGTGGGGAGGGGTGGTGGTGAGGGGTGCTGCTGGTGGGGAGGGGTGGTGGTGAGGGGTGCTGCTGGTGGGGAGGGGTGGTGGTGAGGGGTGCTGCTGGTGGGGAGGGGTGGTGGTGAGGGGTGCTGCTGGTGGGGAGGGGTGGTGGTGAGGGGTGCTGCTGGTGGGGAGGGGTGGTGGTGAGGGGTGCTGCTGGTGGGGAGGGGTGGTGGTGAGGGGTGCTGCTGGTGGGGAGGGGTGGTGGTGAGGGGTGCTGCTGGTGGGGAGGGGTGGTGGTGAGGGGTGCTGCTGGTGGGGAGGGGTGGTGGTGAGGGGTCCTGCTGGTGGGGAGGGGTGGTGGTGAGGGGTGCTGCTGGTGGGGAGGGGTGGTGGTGAGGGGTGCTGCTGGTGAGGGCTGTGGTGGTGAGGGGTTCTGCTGGTGAGGTGAGGGCTGTGGTGGTGGCTAGGGCAGCTGCGACTGCAGCACACCATGACCGACTGGCTGCGCGACTGCCGCCTGCTGGTGAGGACGGGTGCTGTGCTGCTAGGGAGGAGTGCTGCTGGTGAGGGGTGCGGTGAGGCGTTGTGGTGGTCCATGCTAAGATGCTCACTCCATCTTCACCATGCTAAGATGCTCACTCCATCTTCACCATGCTAAGATGCTCACTCCATCTTCACCATGCTCCTCTCTCATGCTCACAACACAACCACCGTCCCTCCCCTCACTCTCTCCTCTGCCCAACGCCTCTCCTCACTTTCTCTCGCCTTCTCTGCCCCTCCCCAGCTGCGCACGATAATGGAGGAGGAATTCTCCCTCGCCACTTCCATCTTCGGCATACTGCACTCCACCGCACAGAACCGCACTGCCAGCCGCCGGGAACCCTCCCAACTCCTGCAAACCCCTTCCTCCACCTCCTCCACCACAGCCACCAACACAGCCTTTTCCAACCCTCGCCTCCCCAGCCACCGATCCTCCAGCATCCGAACCACAGCCAGCAAGTCCGGGAGGTCCGGGAGCACCCGGACCTTGAGGCTCGGCGACGAGGCTGCGGCAGACTCAGGGAGGGCGATCTCCCTCAAGATATTGCGGCAGGCAGGGATGCCGCGCACGCTGTCAACGCTGATGCACAACGCCAACACGCTCACGGCTGCCCAGGCCACACCAGAAAGGCTTTTCCTGCTTCTCGACATGGCTGCTACTGTAGAAGAACTCATGCCTCAGGTGGGGAGTGCGATTGGCTTGGGGGTTTGATGGTGCTGCTGGGTTGAGTTTGGTGGCGCCTCGAAACTTGAGAGGCTCTTCCTGCTGCTCGACATGGCCGTTGCTGTAAAAAAGCACATGCCCCAGGTGGGGAGAGTGGGCAGGTCATGCTGAGGGCTTGTGGGTTGTGGGTGGGGGGTGGGCTAAGATCTGGAGTTTCTGGGTTTAAGTTGGGGCTGTGGTAAGGAGCCTTTGGACTTGAGTCCATTTGACTCCCTCCGTCCCCTTCTCACCATGAAGTGGAACGATGTGATGGTGGGGCAGCGAGAGTCTGCTGTCCAAAGCGAGTTTTGGGACGTCTCAAAGCAGCGAGAGTCTGCTGTCCAAAATGAGTTTTGGGACGTCTCAAAGCAGTGAGAGTCTGCTGTTCAAAGCGAGTGAGAGTCAATCCTGCTCAACCCCTCTTTCCCCCCTGTGTGTGGCTGGCAGGTGGAGCGGCTGGTGTGCTGGTCCGATAGTGAAGGGCTGCTGGCGGAGTGGCGGGGGCTGACACGCGGCGTGGCGAAGGCGGTGCTGGGCACGTTTGATGCTCTCACTGCCACGCTGCAGGTGCCCGTGGAGCAGCCCCGGCGGAACAAGTGGTACGTGCGATGGAAACTAGTGGTTGAGAGGAGGGGAGGAAGAGGGAGGGGAAAGTATGAAGACAGCAGTGCTGCGCACCTTTGGTGGCAACTGCAGCATGACAGCAGTACTGCCATGCTGCAGTTGCCTGTGGAGCAGCCGCGCAGAAACAAGTGGTACGTGTTGAGGAAAGGAGGCAGGGAGGGAGTTGTTTCTTTTTGAGAGGGGGAAAGAGAGGCAGTTGAGAGGAGGGGTCTGAAAGCAAGTGGTGAGAGCTGCCATGCAAGAGCGAGTCGCACGGGCGTGGCCGGGAGGAGTCACAACTATGGGGATGGTTGAGAGCAGCAAGGAAGAACAATAGGGGAGGCTGACTGGGTGTGACCTCTGTGTGTGCCTTGTGCATTGCATCATATCCCATACTCCGTGTCTTTTGTGCTGTGCTGTGCTGTGCTGTGCGGTGCTGTGCTGTGCTGTGCTGTGCTGTGCTGTGCGGTGCTGTGCTGTGCTGTGCTATGATATGCTGTACTGTGCTGTGCTGTTCCGTGCCGTGCCGTGCCGTGCCGTGCCGTGCCGTGCCGTGCCGTGCCGTGCCGTGCCGTGCCGTGCCGTGCCGTGCCATGCCGTGCCGTGCCGTGTTGTGCCGTGCCGTGCTGTGGCATGCAGGCGGTTGTTCCGAGGAGAGGGCAGCAGCAGCGCCAAGGAGGGCGGGGGAGGGAGCGGGTACCCACCGGGATGGGGCGTGGAGAAGAGTGGAAGCGTGCATGCCGTCACCAGCTATGTCATCAACTACATTGCCACCTACCTGGGCAGGTGCGTGCTGCATGCACCTAGACTTGTCCCGCTCATGTGTGCCTCATGTCCCGCGCACGTGCATTGCCACACGGCAGTGGGCGCGTGCACACTGCGATGTGACCAGCTATGAGGTCAATCACGTCGCCACGTACCTGGGCAGGTGCGTGCTGTACGCACCGAGTCCCAAAGGCGTGCCTCATGCCCCCCGCATGTGCTTTGTCACTCTGCAATTGGGGCGTGCATGCTCTCACCAGCTACATCGCCATGATGCCACCTACTGGGCATGTGCATGTGTTTAGTATGGGGTAGGTACAGCACGATGCCGACTCCGTGTATGAAGAAGTGTTTTGAGACGTCTCAAAACGATGCCGACTCTGCTGCTAGTAGCACTCACCACAGCTGCGTGTAGGGCATGCGATGTAAGCGCAGGTGGGGGTGTGGGCTGGCATGCGCTGTAGGGCATGCGTACAGCTTCCCTCGTCGCCATCTGCCTGCGCAGGTGGGTGCTGCACGCACCTAGACTAGACCCACACACATTTGCCTCGTGTCCCCCGCACGTGCTTTCTCACACTGCACTGGGGGCGTGCGCGCAGTGAGCAGCTACGTGGTTAACTAGTTTGTCTCCTAGCTGGGCAGGTGGATGTGTGCGTATGGCATGTGGCATGCACCCTCCCACCCACCCACCCACCCACCCACCCACCCACCCACCCACCCACCCACCCACCCACCCACCCACCCACCCACGCATTGGCTCATTGTGGGCGAATGGTATCCTACCCACCTCTCGCTACACCCTCACATCACAGCAGTGCGACGTCATCACGGGCGTATGGGTACGGCACACGGATACGGATGCTGGAGAAGCTGCTGGAGACACTCACCACTCCACACCACACCACACCACACCTTATCGAATTAAGCATATCACTCCTTCCGTGCATGCACCCCATGCCCTTGCCCCTCACAGGAGTGCGACGTCATCGCGGGCGTACGGGTACGGCACGATGCTGGAGACTCTCCAGTGGAAGGGCTGCTGCAAGCAGTCGCACGGCAGAGTGCTGTCATATCAAGCATGCCCCCCCTTCGCGTGCCTGCATCCCATGCCCTTCACAGGAGTGCCACGTCATCGCGGGCGTATGGGTACGGCACGATGCTGGAGAAGCTGCTGGAGATGCATGGGCAGGGGAGGAGTATGGAGGAGGAAACGATGAAGGTGAGGGGCAGGGGGGGGGTGGGGGGAGAAAGGGGGGAGAGGGAAGAAGACTAAGAGGTAGTAGAGGTGTGGAGTACGGAGGAGGGAACGATGAAGGTGGGGGGCAGGGGGGGGGGGCGGGGGGGGAGTGAGTGAAAGGCGTGGGGCATACAAGGTAGCAGCAGAGCACGTGAGGATGTTTGGCATGTACTAGTGTGTTTTCATCCTCCAGAAAGGTTGTATCTATCTCTGCACTGCATTCTGTGCAGCGCGAAAGCACAGGCAGCAGAAGCAGCGCTCTTCTCAAAGCACACGTGCAAGGACCCTCTGCTCATACATGCCACCATCGAATGCCTTTTGACTCAACTCAAAAGGCAACCCTCTGCTCATACATGCTCCTATCGCATCCTTACCACACCAAAGATCTCGTCCCGTTGTATGAGCATTGTACAACCCACTTCCCTCAAACCCCTCCAGCCCGCTGTCCACCACACCTCCATCGCTCTTGATCCCCCTCCATTGCTCTCGAACCCCTTCCACCGCCCTTGGTCCCCCCTTCTCTCATGCAGGTGGTTGATGTGTTGGTATGTGACATGAAGGCCAGGGCCAGCACGTGCACCACCTGCTGAGAGATGCTTCTCGACCCCCATCCACCGCTCTCGACCCCCATCCACCGCTCTCGACCCCCTTCCATCCCTTCCTCCTCCCCCGTGCAGGTGGTTGACGCATTAGTACGGAACATGGAGGCCAGGGCTGGCACGTGCAACAACCCTCTTCTAAAGTCCCTCTTCCTCGTCAACAATATCCTCTACATCAACCGGTATGCTTTGTTGCTCTTTTCTAGCCTGTATTGTCTGGTGCGCTTTGTTCTTTTTTGCTTTCTGTCTTGTATTGGCTGATGCACTTTCTCACGAGGTTTTCTGTGTACGTGGGTGTGTCGTATCACCTCTGTTTTGATATTTCCCCTCTTATTCGAAGTTTTTTTCGTAATATTTTTGCCTGCTCACACTCTCACCCCTCACCCCTCCGCTCCCTCACCGTACCTTTGCTCTCTCGGGCAGGTTGAGTGAAAAGATTCACCTGCCCCTGGAGAATCAGAAGCTGCTTGAGGCCCAATCAAAGGCCTTCAGAGAGGCCGGGCTGCAGAAGGTAAGCAGATGGCGGTGTGCCATGTGTTACAGTGTGGCATGTGTTACAGCGTGGCATGTGTTACAGCGTGGCATGTGTTACAGCGTGGCATGTGTTACAGCGTGGCATGTGTTACAGCGTGGCATGTGTTACAGCGTGGCATGTGTTACAGCGTGGCATGTGTGACAGCGTGGCATGTGTTACAGCGTGGCATGTGTTACAGCGTGGCATGTGTTACAGCGTGGCATGTGTTACAGCGTGGCATGTGTTACAGCGTGGCATGTGTTACAGCGTGGCATGTGTTACAGCGTGGCATGTGTTACAGCGTGGCATGTGTTACAGCGTGGCATGTGTTACAGCGTGGCATGTGTTACAGCGTGGCATGTGTTACAGTGTGCCACGTGTTACAGTATGCCATGTGTTACAGTGTGCCGCATGCTACAGTATGCCATGTGTTACAGTATGCCACGTGTTACAGTGTGCCATGTGGTACAGTGTGTCTGTGTCAATGTGCCACGTGTCACAATATCCCGAGTCTAGCAATCTGTTACATTGCACTCATTTCACCATACAGCACACACTGCACCATAGTGTCCATTTCCCTGCCCTCTCTTCCGTCCCTCCACCTCTCAGCCACCCACCGTGCCTCTCCACCTCTCAGCCACCCACCGTGCCTCTCCACCTCTCAGCCACCCACCGTGCCTCTCCACCTCTCAGCCACCCACCGTGCCTCTCCACCTCTCAGCCACCCACCGTGCCTCTCCACCTCTCAGCCACCCACCGTGCCTCTCCACCTCTCAGCCACCCACCGTGCCTCTCCACCTCTCAGCCACCCACCGTGCCTCTCCACCTCTCAGCCACCCACCGTGCCTCTCCACCTCTCAGCCACCCACCATACCTCTGCACCTCACCTGACCCACTTCCCATGGCATGTCTGCTTGCCTCTGCTGCTGCTGCTACAGGTGACGGCATCGTTGGGCGGGCGCGGGAGGAGTGCTGCCATGGAGCCAAGTGAAGTCAACAGGCGGTGAGTCTGAGTCAATCAAGTCAACAGGCAGAGAGCCTGAGCGAATCAAGTCAACAGGCGGCGAGTCTGAGTCAATCAAGTCTAACAGGCAGCGAGTCTGAGTCAATCAAGTCAACAGGCGGTGAGATTGAATCAACCAAGTAAGGATGCGGCCGTGTGAGTTTCAATTCAATATCACTTCAAGAGGCCTCCAGCACGACTGGGTGATCTGCGACGGCGTGTGTGATGCATGCAAGACCCTCTCCTCGCCCCTTTTCCCCAAAACCCCGCCTCACACCTTCCCCTCCTGCAGCCTGCACCGCTTTAACATAGCCTTTGAGGACCTGGCGTTGGAGCAGAAGGACTGGGTGATCTGCGACGGCGCGTGGCGCAAGACCACGGTGCACGAGTGGGCGGCACACCTCAAGCACCTCTACGAGGAGTTCCTGGAACCCCACAGGTGTGCTGGTGATACGTGTAACGGCAGGGCACAGGTACCCCTGATAGATATGCGGTAAGGTGCACGAGTGGGCGGCGCACCTCAAGCACCTCTACGAGGAGTTCCTGGAACCCCACAGGTGCGTGTGTGTTTGCGTGTATGCTGCTGCAGGTGCAGACCAGTTTTGAGGTACCTCCTCTAGATGCGCAGTAGGGTGCTCAAGTGGGCGGCGCACCTCACGCACATCTATGAGAAGTTCCTTGAACCCCCGAGTTGCGTGTGCTGCAGGTGCACTGGTGGGGTGCTGCATTGCTGCAGTGCGGCAGCTGGACAGATGAGGGTTTCAAGTGGGGAAGGGTCGAGGCTGCAGTAGAGGAGTAGGCAGCACATCTCAAGCACCTCTACGAGGAGTTTCTCGAGCCACACAGGTGGGATGGCGCAGCCACACAGGTGGGATGGCGCAGCCACACAGGTGACCTGTCACACCCTACCTCCTTCCTTCCTTGCACCGCCTTCTCCCCGCCGTGTGCCCACGTGGCGCAGCCACACAGGTCATCTGTGCTCAGGGGAGCACCTGAGCACGCTCCGCTCCTACCACTGGGGTCACATGCCATCCGGAACCCCAAGCACTCTTCCAGACCTACCTCCCCCTTTACCCCACACTCTCACCCCATAACCCCGCGCTATGCAGTGAGTTACCTGAGCACGCTCCTTTCGTGCCACTGGGAGGCAGGCGCCGTGGATCTACTCGTTCCCTAATACCCACCGTCCCTTACCCCACACTCTCCTGTGCCACACGGAGCGTGCCACACCACACGGTGTTACAGGAGCGTGCACTGAGTAGTTTTGACTTACCTTAAACCCTAAACCCTCCCTTACCCCACACTCTCCCCATTTCCCCTCTGTGCAGAGAGTGCCTGAGCACGCTCATTTTTGTACCACACGGAGGCAGGCGCCGCTACAATCCTCATGCACTCCTCCAAACCTACCTCCACCCCTTCAACCCACACTCTCACCCTATGCCACCCCCGTTATGCAGTGAGTGCCTGCACACGCTCTCCTCCTACCACTGAAAGGCAGACGCCATGAAGGCAGCTCGTGATCAAGATCCCACCCCGGGGCAGTGAGATCACCTGAGGCTAAAGCACCCTCCCTTACCCCATGCTCTCTCCACTTCCTGCCTCTGCAGTGAGTGCCTGCACCCGCTCTCCTCCTACCACTGGAAGGCAGGCGCCATCAGGAACCTCAAGCACTTCTCCAAACCTACCTCCACCCCTTACCCCATACATACTCCCACCTCATGTACTCTGCCCATCCCCCCCCTCTGTGCAGTGAGTGTCTGCACTCACGCTCCTCCGATCACTGGAAGGCAGACGCTATGGAGCGGCTCGTGCTCAAGCACTCTTTCTGTGCGTGCACTGAAACCAACGCACCCTCCCTTCCCTTGCCCACACTCTCCCACCCACTTCCTCGTCCTGTGCAGTGAGTGCCTGCACACGCTCTCGTCCTACCACTGGGAGGCAGACGCCATGGAGCGCCTCGTGCTCAAGTCTTTCTTTGCAACCTCCAGATGACACCACCTTGCGGGCAGCGATAACGCCTTGTCGGGTAGCAATCAGGCGTTTCAGGGCAGCAATAACATCTTGTTGGGCAGTAGCGTTTTGCTGGACAGCGCTAACACTGTGCCGGGAGGAGTTTATGAGGATGTTTTGCAGGCAGCTGCAAGCTCATTCAACCGGTAAATGGATAAGGCTTCCACTGTTGCAATGTTTCAAGCCTTTTGGTGTGAGCAGATTCGATGGCTTGTTGGAATGCTGGAACAGTGAGGGTGCCTACTGAAAAAATGGCTTTCGAGTCGAGTCCTTCGTGTCTGATCCATATGGAATTGCTTGAGATGAATGCAAGGCTGTAAGGTTCGTTGTGGTTGAGTGCGGTGTCACAAATTGGTTACTAGGTTGGCCTGTAGGACTGCACCCTGAAAGATTGGTGGTGAGCTTTTAGGTTGAGGACGCCTAGGGTTGACAAGTTTGAAGATTTTCAAAGCTGAAATGTGGCTAGTCATGCTCGTACCGTATTACTCGGGATGTAAGCGCACCTGCGCTTATAATAAAACATTATTTTTCAGGGGGGTGCGCTTATAATTGAGTAGAAAATATAAGCGCATGCGCTTATAGAATAACAAATATACAAGTTTAAATTACTAGCACGAAATCTAGTTCGCGTCATTGCGCACCCAATCGAGTCGGTTTGAAACAGGGTTGTGGGTAGGGCTCTCGTTATCAGACCAAATTGGTCTGATGGTCTGATTTTCAGACCTTGATTTTGGCTTTCATCTTATTTTCAAGACGAGGATTTTTACTTCGTCTGATCCGTAAGATTACGAATTTTATTTCATCTGATTTCTCAGAGCAAGCCTGTAAGGAAAATTCCTTTTCCTTACTTCGCATCCCTACTCAACGCGTACATCACTGTAGCACCACAGTCAGCACCGTTACCACTCGCAACCCTCGCATCGACAATCCGCCCGCCACCTTCGCACATAGCACCCCGACCTCACGGCTCGGCGGGTAACCCGCGCTCCGGGCCTCCGCTTCGACACTTTTTCCCAACCTCAGTCCCAGGCCCGTCGCGCGACAACAACAGTCCATTACCGTTACTGTGAAGAAATGAGGAATGAATGAACTAGCACAAGGTTGGGTACAAGTAGGAAACCTTAGGAAACTGTACCCCATAGTGTCTACCCCACTATAACCTAGACAAGCTATATGATATGAGTTTGACACACCCCCATAGGCAAAGTGGGGGAGAAAAAGAGGTCACAAGACCAGTCAAGCAAAGCAAAGCAAGCTCAGGGTGGATCACAACGTCACCACACAATCCGAGCACAAGAGCAAGGCCACAAGGCCAGTTCACATGCAAGATCATATATGAAGGTAAAAAGGCAAGTGCAGGTATAGAAAGATCACAGTACAAGCAAGGTCAAGAAGTGAGCAAGTGAGGCCAAGTAGGCACAAGACCTAGCATCGTACAGAAGCGCTGATGATCACCAGGCGGAAGTGCCTTGGTAAAGATATCAGCAGTGTTGGCCTGAGAGGCCACGTAAGCAAGGCGCAGCTGATCACGCTGCTGCAGCTCACGAGCAAGGAAGTAGCGAAGAGCAATGTGCTTCGTTCTGTGCTCCAGTCTGTGCTCCCGACACAAGGCCAGCATGGCCTTGTTGTCTACGTACAGAGTTGGAGGAGAACGAGGCGGCTCTCCTAGGTCAGTCAGCAGGTAGGTGAGCCAGCGCAGCTCCTGTGCAGCCATGGCTCCCGCGTAGATCTCAGCCTCACAGCTGGAGCCGAGAACAGAAGACGAGCGGGTAGACCGCCACGAAACAGAGCCGGAACCAAGGCTGAAGGTGTAACCCTGTGACGACCGCTGCGTAGCCTGGTCGTCAGCCCAAGAAGCGTCTGCGTGACCTGTGAGGACCACTCGACGTCGCCCTCCAAGCACTAGCCCCATGCCCGACGTACTGCACAAGTAGCGCAACACCCTCTTCGCTGCAGCCATGTGCTCTGGTCGGTGTCTCCCAGGAGCAACATAGCGTGCCAAGATGCTAAGAGGGTATGCAAGGTCAGGTCGTGTGCAGGTCATCAGGTACATGAGGCAGCCAACAAGCTCTGGGTACGGGCCACTCGGCTCTACGGACTCATCCGAAGGCAGAGCTGAGAGCGAGTGGCGAGTAGACAGAGGAGTGGCCTGAGGCGAGGAGTACGTGAAGTCGAAGCGCTGAAGGACCTGCTGCACCATGTGTGACTGAGTCAGGGTAATGGTGCGCTGTGCTCTGTCCCGGGTGATCTGCAAGCCAAGGTAGCTGCGCAGTTCACCCAGGTCTGTGCACGTGTGTCTCTTCTGCAGCTCGGACTTCACGTGGGCGAGTCCAGCAGTGTCAGCAGTGGCAAAGACCAAGTCGTCGACGTACACGAGGATGTAGAACGGCGGCAAAGAGGTGTCGGTGCGCAGAAACAGCGACGGGTCGGCTGTAGAAGGAGCAAACCCAAGAGCCGCAAGTGTAGTCCTCAGTGTGTCGTGCCACTCACGGGGCGCCTGGCGAAGACCGTAGACTGGCCGCCGGAGGCTCCACTGGGTACCAGGGGGAAACGACCCAGTGAAGCCAGGTGGGCGGCGCAGCCAGATCTCCTCGTGTAAGCTGCCCTGCAGGAAAGCTGTGCTGAAGTCAAGAGAGTGAAGCTCGTAGTCGCGCTGAGCGGCTATGTGCAGCAGCACCCGAAGAGTGGTCATCTTCGGGGTGGGAGAGAAGGTCTGAAAGTAGTCAACTCCCTGCCGCTGACTGAAGCCTCGAGCCACGTAACGCGCCTTGAAGACAGGCGGAGAACCCGGCGGCCGCTTCACCCTGAAAATCCACATGCCACTGACGATGTTCGCCCCAGGTGGGGGAACCTCGTCGACGTAGGTGCCTGTGGACTTCCAGGAAGCCATCTCTGCGTCCATGGCTGACTGCCACTGAGAGGAGTAGGGACCCTCGATCGCCTCAGCGTACGATCGAGGAGTCGGGATGTCTGGTGCATCCGGGTCTCCCTCAGGGGCAATCAGCGTGGACACGAGATGAGGCAAAGCAGCAGCAAAACACTGGAACTCCTCCTGCCTGTCCTCAAGGACGTCCGTGCTAAGAGCACACTCACCCCCGACGGACGGAGGACAGACAGACTCAGACTCAGCAACAAGACTAGTAGCGAAGTCCAGACGACAGCGAGCAGCAAAGTCGACAAGCTCAGCAACTAGGGCCGACGCAGCAGTGAACTCAAAGGAAGGGTCAGTGACAACAGTAGCCAGGAGACGCGTGACAGTAGGACTGGCAGTACGAAGAGAGTCAGACTCCGGGTCAGCAAGAACAGGAAGAGAGGACTCTGGAGGAGACGGCAACGGGACACGCAGAGGAGCAGTGGAAGGACGCAGTGCCATCTGGTGTGTGCCTGGGACCGCAGGAGGACGCGGACGCGGAGCACGACGACTAGTGCGAGCAGCACGAACAGGCGACGCAGGACGAGACGCAGGCTCACGACGCTCAGCAAGACCTCCAGTAGGACCAGCGTAGGGAGAAGGAGCAGGTAGGGGGGAGGGGGGCTGTAACTGTGACTACGACTGGACAGGCTGTGGACACTCTAAGGGAGGAGCAGGACCAGTAGAGGCCGGGAGACCAAGAACCTGCTCAAGGAGCGGAACGAAGTACGGCCTCGGCCGCGCAGCGCCTCCAGAACCAGCAGGGACAGCACCAGTACCCCCAGCGGCAGCACCAGCGCCAGTAGCACCTCCAGCTCCAACAGCGCCAACTCCAGCACCCTCAGACGCACCAGCGCCAGCAGAACCACCATCGCCAACACCCCCAGCAGCTCCAGCTCCAGCAGCTCCAGCTCCAGCAGCTCCAGCAGCACCAACCCCAGCAGGACCGGCAGCTCCAGTACCGCCAGCAGCTCCAGCAGTACCTCCAGCAGGACCAACTCCAGCAGCCCCAGCAGCACCCCCAGTCCCAGCAGCTCCAGTACCGCCAGTACGAGCACCTCCGGGACCAGCAGCAACAGTAGTACCTCCAGCTCCAGCAGCACGGCTCCAGCGCCGGGCAAACCACTCGCGCAGCTCCTGCGGAGAGAGTAGCTCCCGCCTCGACGAAGCACCGCGAGAGGCCACACGAGCAGACCCAGCACCCCCAGGCTCCGCACCCCCAGGCTCAGCACCCCCAGGCTCAGCACCCCCAGACTCAGCACCCCCAGACTCCGCACCCCCAGGCTCAGCACCCCCAGACGCAGCACCCGCAGACTCAGCACCCCCAGGCTCAGCACCCCTAGCAGCACCAGAGTCAACAGCTACCTTGACAGGCTCGACTGCGTCTACCTGGGACACACCTGACGGGGCAGGACCCTGAGGGGGGAGGGGGTCTACCGGGGGAGGACCTGGCGCAAGGAAGAGCGGCGGCGGGGGGAGGGGCGCAGTGCGGTAGGGGAAGAGACGGTAGTAAGGCACCGACTCGTCAAACGTGACGTCATGGGAGGACAGAACACGGCGCGAGGTGGGGTGGTAAAACTGCCAACCAGGCGCGTCAGGGGGGAAACCGAGGAAGACGCAGGGAACAGCACGGGGGGACAGCTTGTCCGCAGACAAGTCGCGGACAAACGCCTGAGATCCCCAGACCCGAAACGCAGACGCATCGCCAACCTTCCCCGTCCACCGCAAGGTGGGGGAGGTCTCTGGCAAGGAGACCCGGGGCTGAAGGTTGAGCTGATGCGCTGCGTACTGAACCGCAAACGGCCACAGAAAATGGGGGGCAGCCGCATGGATCATGGACGTACGAGCGACGTCCATGACCATGCCAATGCGGCGCTCAGCAATCCCATTTTGCTGTGGAGAGGCCGGAAGCGTGAAGGTCTGGCGGATGCCCTGTGCATGACAGAAGGCTCCCAGACGGGCAGAGGAAAACTCCCCGCCTCTGTCAGAGTGCAGACGCAGAACAGGAAAGTCCCTGAGAGAGCAGACTCACCAGCACCTGGGGCAGCAGACGCACTAGCACCTAGAGCAGCAGCCTCACCAGCACCTAGAGCAGCAGCCTCAGTGCCCGGGTCAGGCGGAACACACATGTAACAGTCACCCTCATCACTAGTAGGCAATGCATACATGGCAGTGAGGATAGCATCATAGTCAAGAGTATAGATATCTACCCGCAGCCGAAGCAGCTCCACCCAGTCGGGGAGCTCAGCCGCGTCGCCAAACTCCGTACGCCAGGCGTCGCTCAGACGGGCGAAGCAGCGGGACTCTGCGTGACCAAGCGTCCCGCAAGGCTGACCAGTCCGAGCACCAGTGCGAATGACGTACGGACAGCGAGCAGTACCCCGTGACCCGTCACGCTGAGCGTACCACTCACGAAGCTGCTGGGGCGAAAGGACCGCGCGCGGACGACGCTGAAGCTGCACCTGGCCACTACAAGCAGCTGCCGAACTACTTACTCCAGAACGACTCCCACTACGGCCACCCCGACAACCCCAACTAGCATACCACTCACGAAGCTGTTGGGGGGTGAGGGACTCACGCGGGCGACGCTGCAGCTGCACCTGGCCACTACAAGCAGCTGTGGAACTACTCACTCCAGGACGACTCCCACTACGGCCACCCCGACAACCCCAACTAGCGTACCACTCACGAAGTTGTTGGGGGGTGAGGGACTCACGCGGGCGACGCTGGAGCTGCATCTGGCCATGCCAGGAGCAGCAGTAGCAGTAGAAAGAGCAGTAGCAGCAGTAACAGCAGTACGGGCAGGGCAGCGCTCACCAGTGGCGAGAAGGGCAGGCGTACGACGGCAGCAACGGCGAGGCCGCTACCACTGTAGGGCGAGAGCTCCGCGGCTGCTGCAGTGGCGGCTGCTCCAGGGGCGGCTACTGCAGGGGCGGCTGCTGCAGTGGCGGCTGCTCCAGGGGCGGCTGCTGCAGTGGCGGCTGCTCCAGGGGCGGCTCGGCTGCTCCAGGGGCGGCTGCTGCAGGGGTGGCTGCTGCAGGGGCGGCTGCTGCAGTGGCGGCTGCTCCAGGGGCGGCTGCTGCAGTGGCGGCTGCTCCAGGGGCGGCTGCTGCAGTGGCGGCTGCTCCAGGGGCGGCTGCTGCAGTGGCGGCTGCTCCAGGGGCGGCTGCTGCAGTGGCGGCTGCTCCAGGGGCGGCTGCTGCAGTGGCGGCTGCTCCAGGGGCGGCTGCTGCAGTGGCGGCTGCTCCAGGGGCGGCTGCTGCAGTGGCGGCTGCTCCAGGGGCGGCTGCTCCAGGGGCGGCTCGGCTGCTGGGCGACTCGGCTGCTCGGCTGCTCGGCTTGCTCGTATGGTTCCCCCTCTTCATGCCTCATTTCCCCCACTCTTCCTCCGCCCCTTATTCCCCACGCTTGTGCTCGTGCACCCCCTGACACGCTTTGCTCGTGCACCTCCATCACTTGCACCCCCTTGCGTGCGTCCTGGCTGCAGTGTTCCGATGGCGGTTCGTGCCGCATGACGTGTGGGTGATGCACTCAAGGAAAGCCTTCGCCAACTGTGATTTCTCTGCCGGCAGCGCCACCAGGAAGACTGGCATCTCCTTCACCGGGAAATACATGTGGGTTGTCTGCTCTCTTCATCTCTTCCCTGTTCTCCTTCCGCCCCATGCATGCGTATTTTGAGTCAAGCTCGAAAAGCATTTCTGTGAGTGGGAAATAGAAATAGGTTGTGCTGCTGCCTCTCGTCCTCCTTATACCCCAGGCTTGGTGGCATACGAGCAGGCGACATTGGTGTTTCTTTGGCTTGGATGTAGTGAAATGGTGAGTCTGATTAGCAGGAGTGCCAAGTCGTACCTGCATGCACATACCTGTGTGTTTACTCATGCCTGTGTGTGCTCAAATGGTGCCTGTCATGCCTCGTGTGTATGCATGTGTCTCTGTGTGTGAATGTCTATGGCATGTTTCCATCGTCAGGAACAAAGTGCCAAGTACAGCAGCAGGATCCACCTTATACTTTGGCAGCAGTGTGCTATGGCAGTGCAGCGCATGGAAGATCAAAGTGGCTATCAAAATTCGCACCGCCGGGCCTCCCGCCCCGCCCCCCCCTCCCCCTTCTCCTCCACCTTTCCCTCCACCCCGTTCCCCTCCTCCCGGGCCTCCCCCTTCCTAACCCTCCTCTAACCATCGTGTGCTTTTGGTGCTATGCTTTCATTTTTCATGGGCCATGAAACTGGTTGTTTCTCATGTGACTAACCACTTGTAAAACAAAGACGTTTGTACACTAACATGCTAGACACATAACTGCTCATGCATCAAACTTATCACATGGTGAAGTTTGGATCTTCCCAAGAAGGATGAGAACTTTGGTAGGGGTTCAAATCAGTGTGTCCAAACGTGGTTCAGTGCAGGTCAGGGCTCAAAATTGGTTTTGGGCCACCCTTGCTAATCAGGGTATTAGTCTCCCAGTACCCCGACCTGGTAGGGTAATTTTCTCCGTACACTGATGGCAGCAGCCTAAAACTTCTCACACACTGATTGTATCAAGGTAATAAATATGTTGATACCCTGATATTAGTGCAAGAAATCCAGGACATACATTTCTCAATTACCAGTCCACATACCTAAACAACCATTGCAATCACAACAACTATTCCGTGTCAGGGGCACCGGCAACTACTTCTTCATCCGTAAATTGGGCTTCGCTTGCCTTGGTCCCTGCGAAGTGCTTGGTCATCGCATCAGGTGCTCTAGGCTAGTGTCGCCATGGCTGCCGCGTCCCCATGTCTTGATCAATTTCTGCTTGCTAAATCCGCACTCGCATTCGACCGTGCCCAATGGCAGCACGGCCACGGACTGCCAGATGTGCATGATGTTGGGAAACGACGTACGCCACGCGTCATCGCGCAGCATGTTCCCTGGCGCTTGATGGAACTACTCGTTGTTGTGCTGGGAGAGTGGATGTGAACATCCACAGTTCCTGGCCGGCCCGTTCATAGTCAAAGCCTGTTAAGGGGGGCCGGGGTGGAGACTTGGGCTATGCGCGCAGACACGGGTAGGAGTGGGGGGCATTAGTAGAAGAAGAACAATAGTGGACTACAAGTACGAGTAACGCATGTGACAGTGGTAAAGCATGAGATAGAGCAGCATGTAGCAAACTAATCAACCATGCTGCTTACCTGGCAGTTTGTGGTTGTAGAGTTTGTGCAGCTAGCCGAGCCATTTCTTGAACGATTCCAGGCGCTTGGAATCATCCAGAATGTACAAAGCTGTGCGAAACAGCTTCGAACCTTCCAGCAGGTTGAGGTCGCGCATGCGCCACTCCAGCTCCGCATCCACGGCACGGATGATTTTCAACGAAAGCTCGGAGCAGGCGGCGATATCGCCATCAGTTCCATGGTCAGCCAGTGGCCGCTCGTGCAATTTGAAGACACAGGAGACGGGATTCCCATCTCCGTCGACACCCTCCACCTTCATTTTTCTGTTCTCCATCTTCTGGTGCGCCTTGATGAAGTCAGGCAGCTGCATTTTCTCACCGCTGCCGAACGAGTGCCCGGGGGACTTGTCGAAGTACCGTGCCTTGAGGCGCATCCTCGTTTGCTGCACGATGTGCGCCACGAGGGTGACATCGACCTGCACAGTGGCAACATATGCTGTCAGTTCGTTGTCGCATGCATGGCACAGTCTATATTAGTGCTTAAACAACCCGTATCTGGCGTTGCTGGAAGCGTTGGTTGAGATGGTTGAGTTCCCAGAGAACATCCGCAAGGAAGCGGATGAGCCAGTGGAACTTGAACGAGGTTACCACCTCATACAGCTCCGCTTGTAGTCCTTCAACACCACGATGGTTGCAGGGAGTACATCGAGCAGTCGTTGAACCGCCTCACCACGGGAGACCCAGCGCACGGCGTGGATTCTTTGCGCCTCCAAGTTAGTCTGGCAAAAGATCTGCTGCAGGTTTTGAAACTTCGTGTAATGAACGCTGCTGCGACCGATGTGCTCTGCGAACGCCCGCACCACATCATCCACCATGCGAAGTTCCGGGACCACATCAGTGGCATCACTGACTGCGAGGGCCTCCCTGCGAGATAAAAATGTGAAGAAATAAGGAAATGAATGAACTAGCAAGCAGGTGGGTACAAGTAGGAAAACATAAAAGTGTTGTACCCCATATTGTCTACCCCACTACAGCCTACACAGACTATAGCATATGAGTTTGACACACCCCCATAGGCAAAGTGGGGGAGAACAAGAGGTCACAAGACCAGTCAAGCAAAGCAAAGCAAGCTCAGGGTGGATCAAAACGTCACCACACAGTCCGAGCACAAGAGCAAGGCCACAAGGCCAGTTCACATGCAAGATCATATATAAAGGTAAACAAGCAAGTGCAGGTATAGAAAGATCACAGTACAAGCAAGGTCAAGAAGTGAGCAAGTGAGGCCAAGTAGGCACAAGACCTAGCATCGTACAGAAGCGCTGATGATCACAAGGCGGAAGTGCCTTGGTAAAGATATCAGCAGTGTTGGCCTCAGAGGCCACATAAGCAAGGCGCAGCTGACCACGCTGCTGCAGCTCACGAGCAAGGAAGTAGCGAAGAGCAATGTGCTTCGTTCTGCGCTCCAGTCTGTGCTCCCGACACAAGGCCAGCATGGCCTTGTTGTCTACGTACAGAACTGGAGGAGAACGAGGCGGCTCTCCTAGGTCAGTCAGCAGGTAGGTGAGCCAGCGTAGCTCCTGTGCAGCCATGGCCCCCGCGTAGATCTCAGCCTCACAGCTGGAGCCGAGAACAGAAGACGAGCGGGTAGACCGCCACGAAACAGAGCCGGAGCCAAGGCTGAAGGTGTAACCCTGTGACGACCGCTGCGTAGCCTGGTCGTCAGCCCAAGAAGCGTCTGCGTGACCTGTGAGGACCACTGGACGTCGCCCTCCAAGCACTAGCCCCATGCCCGACGTACTGCACAAGTAGCGCAACACCCTCTTCGCTGCTGCCATGTGCTCTGGTCGGTGTCTCCCAGGAGCAACATAGCGTGCCAAGATGCTAAGAGGGTATGCAAGGTCAGGTCGTGTGCAGGTCATCAGGTACATGAGGCAGCCAACAAGCTCTGGGTACGGGCCACTCGGCTCTACGGACTCATCTGAAGGCAGAGCTGAGAGCGAGTGGCGAGTAGACAGAGGAGTGGCCTGAGGCGAGGAGTACGTGAAGTCGAAGCGCTGAAGGACCTGCTGCACCATGTGTGACCGAGTCAGGGTAATGGTGCGCTGTGCTCTGTCCCGGGTGATCTGCAAGCCAAGGTAGCTGCGCAGTTCACCCAGGTCTGTGCACGTGTGTCTCTTCTGCAGCTCGGACTTCACGTGGGCGAGTCCAGCAGTGTCAGCAGTGGCAAAGACCAAGTCGTCGACGTACACGAGGATGTAGAACGGCGGCAAGGAGGTGTCGGTGCGCAGAAACAGCGACGGGTCGGCAGTAGACGGAGCAAACCCAAGAGCCGCAAGTGTTGTCCTCAGTGTGTCGTGCCACTCACGGGGCGCCTGGCGGAGACCGTAGACTGGCCGCCGGAGGCTCCACTGGGTACCAGGAGGAAACGACCCAGTGAAGCCAGGTGGGCGGCGCAGCCAGATCTCCTCGTGCAGGCTGCCCTGCAGGAACGCTGTGCTGAAGTCAAGAGAGTGAAGCTCGTAGTCGCGCTGAGCGGCTATGTGCAGCAGCACCCGAAGAGTGGTCATCTTCGAGGTGGGAGAGAAGGTCTGAAAGTAGTCAACTCCCTGCCGCTGACTGAAGCCTCGAGCCACGTAACGCGCCTTGAAGACAGGCGGAGAACTCGGCGGCCGCTTCACCCTGAAAATCCACATGCCACTGACGATGTTCGCCCCAGGAGGGGGAACCTCGTCAACGTAAGTGCCAGTGGACTTCCAGGATGCCATCTCTGCGTCCATAGCTGGCTGCCACTGAGAGGAGTACTCACCCGCGATCGCCTCAGCGTAAGAGCGCGGGGTCGGGATGTCTGGAGCATCCGGGTCTCCCTCAGGGGCAATCAGCATGGACACGAGATGAGGCGCAGCGGCTGCAAGACACTCAAGGTCCTCCTGTCTGTCCTCAAGGACGTCCGTGCCTAGAGCACACTCACCCCCGACGGACGGAGGACAGACAGACTCAGACTCAGCAACAAGACTCGCAGCGTAGTCTAGACGATAGCGAGCAGCAAAGTCGACAAGCTCAGCAACTAAGGCAGACGCAGCAGCAGACTCAAAGGAAGGGTCAGTGACAACAGTGGCCAGGAGACGCGTGACAGTAGGACTGGCAGCACGAAGAGAGTCAGACTCCGGGTCAGCAAGAACAGGAAGAGAGGACTCTGGAGGAGACGGCAACGGGACACGCAGAGGAGCAGTGGAAGGACGCAGTGCCATCTGGTGTGTGCCTGGGACCGCAGGAGGACGCGGACGCGGAGCACGACCACTAGTGCGAGCAGCACGAACAGGCGACGCAGGACGAGACGCAGGCTCACGACGCTCAGCAAGACCTCCAGTAGGACCAGTGTAGGGAGAAGGAGCAGGTAGGGGGGAGGCGGGCTGTAACTGTGACCGCGACTGGACAGGCTGTGGACACTCTAAGGGAGGAGCAGGACCAGTAGAGGGCGGGAGACCAAGAACCTGCTCAAGGAGCGGAACGAAGTACGGCCTCGGCCGCGCAGCGCCTCCAGAACCAGCAGGGACAGTACCAGTACCCCCAGCGGCAGCACCAGCGCCAGCAGCACCTCCAGCTCCAACAGCGCCAACTCCAGCACCCTCAGAAGCACCAGCGCCAGTAGAACCACCAGAGCCAACACCCCCAGCAGCTCCAGCTCCAGCAGCTCCAGCAGAACCAACTCCAGCAGGACCGTCAGCTCCAGTACCGCCAGCAGCTCCAGCAGTACCTCCAGCAGGACTAACTCCAGCAGCAGCCCCAGCAGCACCCCCAGTCCCAGCAGCTCCAGTACCGCCAGTACGAGCACCTCTAGGACCAGCAGCAACAGTAGTACCTCCAGCTCCAACAGCACGGCTCCAGCGCCGGGCAAACCACACGCGCCACGACGGGCGACGGGAGAGGGGCGACGCGCGGGCCCCCAGGGCGCCACGACAGGCGACGGGAGGGGACAGCGCGCGGGCCCCCAGGGCGCCACGGCGGGCGACGGGAGGGGGGGCGTCGCGCAGGCCCCCAGGGCGCCACGACAGGCGACGGGAGGGGACAGCGCGCGGGCCCCCGGGGCGCCACGTCGGGCGACGAAACCGCCGCGTGCTCCCGGGGCGCGCAGCGGGCAGGCAGAAAAAACGCCACGCGCGCAGGGTGCGCGGCAGGAAGAAAACGTCGCGCGCCCGGGGCGCGAGATAGGCAGGAAAACAGAAGCATAGGGTGGGTCCACCCACAGGATCGACCAGGGAGGGTCAACCTGCTCTGATACCATGTCAGAATACTAAGCAGAAAGATAGAACACGAAAGAAAGCTTTGGATTAGCAGCAGCAGGATACATATAGGAAACCCCAAATTGGCCTGTACTCGCTATAGAGTACCCCACTGCAGGCTAGACAAATACAACATTATGACAGGTGTGTGGCTCGATTCGCGATAAAAATATATTCAGTATTAGTGTGGTTGGCATCGTACCTTGATACAGCTAGGGTGAAAAAAAATGTAACAGTGTAGATGGAACCATAGCCTTTTCACGCTAGGGTAAATTTTTTTGTAGGCTGATTTGGCAGGGGTAACTCGGAAAAAGCGGAAGATTGTCAAGGCAAAAAGGGTAAAATACCCAGATAAAATAAGCCCTGGTGCAATTCAAGAAACATCTTTCATGTTAGCGACCTTCATCAAAGACAAGCTAGTACAAATATCATTCTCGCCTTGTATGTTCGGCGTAAAACTTCCTGGAGCCAGTGAAGAGATGTAGGCGAAGTTACTAACTGAGAGTGTATCAATGCAGCTATAAACACAAAATGCTCGCATAACAGAAATTGACACACAGTTTATCACAATAAGTTATGTTCTTAGTTCTGCTTGGCTACAGTGAGGTGCTCAGTATAGAGTACAACCTTATTTAGGGTTTACTGCTTATATCTCACTCTTGTATAGTTCATCCATTCTTGCACAGTTTTCTTGACATGGAATCTGAGGAGGTCCCTTCGTAGGACCGCACCGGTAGGGCCCACGAACCGTACGTTCTGCCCCAGGAGCTGCTACCGTCGTACGCTGCCCTGCTCGCCGCGCGCTGCCTGCACGCCCTGCAGCCCGCGTGCTGCCCTGCCCTGCAGCCACTACAACGACTACTGCTACTTCTACAGCCATAGCTACAGAAGTCGCTTCTGACGCCCTTGCGCCGCTGCTACTGACTGCCACTGCCTGTCATGGCCACCATCACGCCCGTAGCAGCGTCTGTTGGTAGACAACAGCAGTTCCCTCACCCGGATACTTTATCGCCTCAGCAGCTTCGTGAGTGGGTTATTCAGCGAGGCTGTCCTGGTGGCGGAGGATATGTTACTGGAGGTACTCGACAGCAACGGAAGTCTCATACCCCGGAGATTCTGTAGCCATAGCATCATCGGGAGTGGTTTTCTCAGCGACGCGTCTCTGGTAGTGTCGGTGCTGCTGCTCTAGGTGCTAGTGAGTCTGCTGCCGCTCTAGGTGCCAGTGAGACTGCTGCCACAGGTGCTAGTGAGTCTGCCACTAGTGAGTCTGCTGCCTCAGCTGAGGCCCTGAACACTTTCACACTTGACTCTGGCGCGTCTCGTTGCTTCTTTCGTGATTGCACCACAGTCACACCACTAGCTGTACCGGTCCCAGTCTCACTGGCTGACCCCTCTGGGGGCCCCGTTGTTGCACGAGCCTCCACTGTCCTCCTGTGTCCAGCAGTCCCCTCCGGCTCTCTTTCAGGCCTCCACCTCCCCTCGTTCTCGACGAACTTGATGAGCAACGCAGTCCTTTAAGATGTTTGGGTTGATACCTTTATCCCTGGAGGGCACCGTGTTGCGATCTGTACGTGCTCCCGTACTGGACGTCACCTTGCTACGTCCACTCGACAGCCTGGGTCTAGTTTGTACACCCTGGCCACTGCGTCTACACAGGTGGCTGCGTCAGGTCAGGTGGCCGCGTCGAGTCAGGTGTCTACGTCTGGTCAGTTCGCTGCGTCGTGCTCGTGTCGGGTACTCTCACACTAGACTCATATTTGGCACCACCGCCTCTCTGCCGCGTCTCCGCAGCATGCACTCCCGTCTCCTTGTCTCTGGCCTTCCCAGGTCCCTGCCCCCCCTCCCGCGCTTGCCTGCCCCGCCGTGCCTTCCCTGCGTCGAGGGGCGGCAGCGCGCCACTCCTCACTCCTCCTCGTTTCCTCCTACCACTACTCCTCTCCACGTGGACGTGTGGGGCCCGGCCTCCGTCTGTGGGACGGACCAGAACCACTACTTCCTGCTAGTCGTTGACGACTACACGAGCTACACAACGGTCTTCCCCTTCCGCGGCAACGCGGACGTCCGCTGCGTTTTGATCCCCTTGATTTGCGCTACTCTTCGCCAGCTGTGCGAGCAGTTTCGGCGGGACCTTTCGGTCCTGCGTCTGCACTCTGACAGGGGCAATGAGTTCTCTTCCGGCCTCCTTGCAGAGTTCTGTTGAGACAAGGGCATCGTCCAGTCGTTCACGCTTCCGGACTGTCCGCAGCAGAATGGGATTGCTGAGCGTCGCATTGGCTTGATCATGGAGGTTTCTCATACCTCCATGATCCATACGGCTGCTCCCCATCTTCTGTGGCCGTTTGCGGTCCGATATGCCGCGCATCAGCTCAACCTCTGGCCCTGTGTCTCTTTGCCAGAGACCTCGCCCACACTTGGTTGGACGGGAAAGTTTGGCGATGCATCGACGTTTCGGGTCTGGGGCGCGCTCTTCCTTGTTTGCGATACCACCGCGAGCAAGCTCTCTCGTCGCACTCTCCGCTGCACCTTCATGGGCTTCCTCACTGACGCCCCACCGTGGCAATTTTATTACCTTCGCTCGCGTCAAGTCTTGTCCTCCCATGACGTCACCTATGACGAGTCTGTCTGTTTCTACAGGCTCCACCCGCACGCGTCCTACCCGGTCCCCTTGGCGCCTCTCTGGTCCCAGTTCCCTCCCGGTAGACCCCCTCCCCCACAGGGTCCTGCTCCCTCAGGTGTGTCTCAGGTAGACCCACCCCCTTTAGTTGAGCCTTTGGAGATCTCTTCTGACTCCTCTGGCCCCGCTGAGGGGGTTGACCCCGCCGCTGTCGACACGGCGGCCACTCGCCGCTCTCCACGCTTGGAGATCTCTCCTGGATTTCCGCCTCGACCATCTTCGCCGCCTCTGCAGCCTGTAGCTGTAGACACTGGTGTCGCAGGGGGTGGTGAGACTAGGGGTGAGGGTTCTAGAGGTGCTGAGACTGGGGGTGCTGTGACTGGGGGTGATGAGACTGGGTGTGCTGGTCCTGGGGGTGCTGAGACTGGGGGTGAGGGTTCTGGGGGTGCTGACTCTAGGGGTGCTGACGTTGGGGGTGCTGCGAGTCCTAGTGGTGGTGGGGCCGTGGGTGCTCCTACTGCAGGTCCTGGCGTTGGACAGCAGCAGCCACCTAGTCGACTTGAGATGCCCTCACCGCAGCAGCTTCGTGAGTGAGTCGTTCAGCGAGGCCACTCTGGTGCTGGAGCTTGGAGTTTCCTAGACGCAGGAGCTGCTGGTGCTGGAGGTACTGCTGGAGGTCTGCAGGTGCTGGAGCTGCTAGTGCTGGAGGTGCTGGAGGTGCTGCTGGTGCTGGAGGAACTAGTGAAGGTTCTGCTGGTGCTGGAGGCGCTGGAGCTGGTGGTGCTGGAGGTACTGGAGCTACTGGTGCTGGAGGTGCTGGAGGAACTACTGGTGCCGGAGGCGCTGGAGCTGGAAGTACTGGAGGTCCTGGAGGTGTTGGAGCTTCTGGTCCTGGAGATGCTCGTACTGGAGGTGCTGGAGCTGCCAGAGCTGGTGGTGCTGCTGGCGCTGGAGGTGCTGGAGGTGCTGGAGGTGCTGCTGGTGCTGGAGGCGCTAGAGCTGGAGCTGCTGGAGGTACTGGAGGTGCTGGAACTGCTGGTCATGGAGGTGCTCTTACTAGAGGTGCTGGAGCTGCCGGAGCTGGTGGTGTTGCTGGTGCTGGAGGTGCTGCTGGTGCTGGAGGCGCTGGAGCTGGAGGTACTGGAGGTGCTGAAGCTGCTGGTCCTGGAGGTGCTCGTACTAGAGTTGTTGGAGCTGCCGGAGCTGGTGGTGCTGCTGGTGCTGGAGGCGCTGGAGCTGGAGGTACTGGAGGTGCTGGAGCTGCTGGTCCTGGAGTTGCTCGTACTAGAGGTGCTGGAGCTGCCGGAGCTGGTGGTACTGCTGGTGCTGGAGGTGCTGAAGGTGCTACTGGAGGTGCTGGAGCTAGAGGTACTGGAGGTGCTGGAGCTGCTGACGGTATGAGTATTGCGCCGCGCCGACCGTTTTTCTACCCGCTGCAGCAGTCGTCCCTGCCACCGCCTGACTCGGCCCTTTGCCAGGTTCTTAGTCTCCCGTCTTCCACTGGACTCACTCCACCTCTCCTGTGTCCACCGTCTGGCCCGTCTCAGTCACAGTTGCCACCTAGCTCCCCACTGCCTGCTCCTTCTCCCTACGCTGAGCTGCCAGACTCCCTGACTAAGCATCGTGAGCCTGCGTCTTGTGCCTCCATACCTGTTTTTGCTCGTCGTGTCGCCCAACCTCGTCCTCCTGCTGTCCCAGGCACTCACGTTATAACACTTCATCCTTCCTCTGTTCCACAGCGTGTTGCCCTGCCGTCTCCTCCAGCGTCTTCTCTTCCTAACGGGCCTGACCCTGAGTCCGATCTTGCTCGTGCTGCCAGTCCTACTGTCACTCGTCTCCTCGCTACTGTCATCACTGACCCTGACTTTGAGTCGACTGCTGCGTTTGCCTTAGTTACTGAGCTAGTCGACTTTGCTGCTGTCACCTTCTCCTTAAAGCAAAAGGTACCATAAAAGCGAGGCCGGAGCTTGGACGGTTGATGAGACAAGTCCAAGTTGCGTATGTCTAGAAGAACCTGATCCCAATTGCTTGAGTGATCTTGTCGCTGTCGATCCACATACTGTTTCTGGGAGTCCTACATCGTGGTGAGATGTCGCCGAGTTTTCTCCCGTAGTTGCTGCATGGTGGTGATGAGGTCATGTGCGGCTTGGACGTGTGCCGGTGTGGTTGGCAGTTGTGGTGTAAGTTGTTCCCGTCCGTTCCACAGAAAGAAAGGGAATTTCCTTGTAGCGGCATGTGACGCGTTGTAAGCAACTCTAGGGTCAGTAACTGTAGATCCCAGTGGCTGAGGTCGTCTTTGCAGGCTGTACCTAGTAACTGTTCAACCACCTGATTTGACCATGGTGTGCGCGGCCCATGGCGAGCACGCTGACGGACCCGCCAGCGAGCCCATCGACGGCCCCGCCAACGAATTCGCCGACGGATGCGCTGACGAATCCGCTGACGGACCCGCCGACGAATCCACCGACAGACCCGCCAGCGAGCACACCAACGGACTCGCGAGCCCGCGAGCGAAATGACCAACGCGTTCACCCACGCACCTGCGACCCCACCGTCGAACGCGCCAATGGGCTCGCCAGCGAGCCCGCAAATGGACCCGCCGACATCACTTACACCGTCGCCCGTTGCCCTGCTTCCCGTCGCCCCATCCGCTCCTTATCCCGCCGTCGCTCTGCCCGTCGCATTACCCCCGCTCTGCCTGTCCCCCCCCCCCCCCCCCCCCCCCCCCCCTCCTCACCCCCCGTCGTGGTGTTTGCGAGTGGAGCGGGGGTCGCTGTGGGGGGGGGGGGGGGGGGAGGGAAGAAGGGCAGGGAGTGGCGGCCGAACGCTGTGGAGGAGAGGGAAGCGGGGGAAGGGCATGGCAGGACCGCCAGCAGCTACAACGCCAGCGACACCGCCAGCAGAGACCCCGCCAGCAGCTACTCCGCCAGCAGAGACCCCGCCAGCAGCTACACCGCCAGCAGAGACCCCGCCAGCAGCTACAGCCGCCTCCTCCTCCTCTCGCTCACTCCCGCGTGTGTCGTTGAGTGGGGGGTGCTGATGGGCCAACTCGACACCCGCTTGGCCTAGGCTACTAAGCCTAGGCCCTAAGTTAAACCCGTTCCTCAGCTAAGACGCTATTGTGACAGCAGCTTGCAGGTGTGAGAGGTTCGTGGAATGCGTTTGGGCGTGTTACCATGCCTGGCCCGGCTCAGACGTGCGTGTGCTCTGGAAAGCACATAGCGGGTGAGTGGTGTAAGGACGATCAGAAAGGACAGAGATGGGAGCCACGTGAACTTGCCACCAGGTGCAGTGTGGTGTGGGGTTGCAATGTGACAGTGATGCTCTGCTGTATTGTGAGTCGACTCAAAACGTGACGCTCTACCATGTGAAGCAATGATGGCTTGAGCTACTCACCCTCTCTCACCGGCCATCGCCTATCCCCTTCTTCTCCTCACCCCTCTATCTCTTACTCGATCCCCCCCTCAACCCGTTAAATTTTGCGTGACTCCCCCCCCATGGTATCAGGTCGGTGCGGGAGGACCGTGTGCGGGAGATGATAAAGGCGTTGGAGGTGAGGGCAGCTGTAGCACACCATGACGGACTGGCTCCATGACTGCCGCCGCCTGGTGGCGAGGACACGTGTGCTGCGTGTGAGGGGTGTTTGTGCAGCGGGTCTCCTTGGGATGAGGGGAGCTTGTGCATGCTGAGAGCGAGCCCGCCTCTACCACACTCCACACCATGATAGACTGGCTCCATGACTGCCGCCGCCTGGTGGCGAGGACACGTGTGCTGCGTGTGAGGGGTGTTTGTGCTGCGGGTCTCCTTGGGATGAGGGGAGCTTGTGCATGCTGAGAGCGAGCCCGCCTCTGCCACACTCCACACCATGATGGACTGGCTCCATGACTGCCGCCGCCTGGTGGCGAGGACACGTGTGCTGCGTGTGAGGGGTGTTTGTGCTGCGGGTCTCCTCGGGATGAGGGGAGCTTGTGCATGCTGAGAGCGAGCCCGCCTCTACCACACTCCACACCATGACGGACTGGCTCCATGACTGCCGCCGCCTGGTGGCGAGGACACGTGTGCTGCGTGTGAGGGGTGTTTGTGCTGCGGGTCTCCTTGGGATGAGGGGAGCTTGTGCATGCTGAGAGCGAGCCCGCCTCTGCCACACTCCAGCAAACCCCTTCTTCCGCCTCCTCCTCCTTCACAACCACCAGCATAGCCTTCTCCAACCCTCGCCTCCCCAGCCACCAATCCTCCAGCATCCGAACCACAGGCAGAAAGTTCGGGAGGTCCAGGGTCACCCGGACCTTGAGGCTCGACGACGAGGCTGCGGCGGACTCCCTGAAGATATTACGCCGGGCAAGGATACCGCGCACGCTGTTAACACTGATGCACAACGCCAACACGCTCACGGCTGCACAAGCCACTCCTGAGAGGTTGTTTCTGCTGCTGGACATGGCCTCTGTAGTGGACGAGCTCATGCCCCAGGTGGGCAGTGGGAAAATTGGGGGTGGGAGGGGGGTGTTGGTGATTGGCGTTGTTGGGGTGCGTTGTGAGGTGCCTCAAAGCCTGAGCGGCCTTTTCTACTGCTGGACATGGCTGCTGCCGTGGACGAGATCATGCCCCAGGTGGGCAGTGGGGGGGGATGTTGGGGGTGTCAGTTGTGTTTGGGTTAGCGGAGCTCTTTTCTCAGCTAGGCTGCTGATGCTGGGGTGAGATGGGCGTCTGGGGGTCGGGGTTAGGGTTTATGGGCGGAGGGGATGCCGCGGATGCTGTCAACGCTGATGCACAACGCCAACACGCTCACGGCTGCCCAGGCCACACATGAGCGGATGTTTCTGCTGTGTGGGCCTGAGGTCGCTGTGGGTGAGCTCATGCCCGAGGTGGGCTCGTTGTGTTGTGTGGGCTAAGGTTTGGAGATTCTGGGTCTAAGTTGGGGTTTCGTGGTCAGAAGCCTGTGGACTCTAGTTAACTCAACTCCCTCTCTCCCCTACTCCCCACCAGGTGGAGCGGCTGGTGTGCTGGTCGAACAGTGAGGGGCTGCTGGCGAAGTGGCGGGGGCTGTGAGACGTCTAATCCACTTAAACAGCCCCAACTCCCCCCAATCCCCACTCACCACCCCCTCTTGCCCCCCTCCCTTTCTCAAATCCTGGCAGGTGGAGCGGCTAGTGTGTTGGCCGGATAGTGAAGGGCTGATGGCGGAGTGGCGGGGGCTGACACGCGGCGAGGCGAAGGCGGTGCTGGGCACGTCCGATGCACTCACCGCCATGCTGCAGGTGCCTGTGGAGCAGCCACGCAGAAACAAGTGGAACGTGGGATGGATCGAGCTTGGGAGAGGGAGGGAGGGGGATAAGCAGTACTGGGAATGTTTGATGCGCTCACGGCCACGCTAAGGTGCATGGAGAGCAGCCTTGCAGAAACAAGTGGTACTTGGGAGGGAGCGAAGGGGAGAGGGGACGGAATTGAGAGCAACTAGTGAGCTGCCATGCAAGAACAAGTGGCGTGGCGGTGTGTGGGAGTTTACAAAATAGGGGGATGGTGGTTGAGTGCAAGTGGTGAGAGCAGCAGGGAAGAATAAGTGGGGAGATTGGGGTGGGGTGGGGTGGGGTTGACCTCTGTGTGTGCTTTGAGCGTTGCACTGCATCTGCAACTTTATGATGTGTGTATTGTGCCATGTGCGCTGCATCTTATGCCTTGTAACTTATGCACCTAGTCTTTTGTGCTGTGCTGTGCTGTGCTGTGCGGTGCTGTGCTGTGGCATGCAGGCGGTTGTTCCGAGGAGAGGGCAGCAGCAGCAGCAAGGAGGGCGGGGGAGGGGGGGGGTACCGTGGAGAAGAGTGGAAGCGTGCATGCCGTCACCAGCTATGTCATCAACTACATTGCCAACTACCTGGGCAGGTGCGTGCTGCAAACACTTAACCGCCACACATGTGTGTGCCCCATGTGCCCTTCATGTGCCTCATCCCCGCCTCATGTGCCTCATCCCCGCCTCATGTGCCTCATGCCTGCCTCATGTGCCTCATGCCTGCCTCATGTGTATTGCGTTGTCACACGGCAATGGTGCATGCATGCCGTCACCAGCTATGTTGTCAATTTCGTTGCCACCTACCTGGGCAGATGGGTGCATGTATGGCCTGTGCCATGCACCCACCCACCCGCCCGTACGTGTGCCTTGTGATGTGATCGCCTTGGTGCCTTTTGAGACATTTCAAAAGTCACCCACCCACCCGCCCGCACATGGGCCTTGTGATGTGATCCCCGTGGTGCCATGCGCCTTGTGTCCCCCCCCTCATTTGCTTCCTCTCCCTGCAATACGAGTCCTTCCCGTTTCATGCTCTTTCATGCTGCACCTATCTTGGCATACAATTGCCTCATTCTGCCCCAATGGTTATCCACCTCTCGCTCCACCCCTCACACAAGTTCCACATCACCCACCCACCCAACCACCCACCTGCCCACCCACCCACCCACCCAACCACCCACACATTGGCTCATTCTGGCTGAATGGTGTCTTGTCCACCTCTCGCTCCACCCTCACAGGAGTGCGACGTCATTGCGGGCGTATGGGTTCGGCACGATGCTGGAGAAGCCGCTGGAATCACTCACCACAGCACGGCAGAGGGCATCAGATCAAGCATAACAATCCTTCCCCGTCTGCATCCCGTGGTCTTACCCTTCACAGGAGTGCGACGTCATCGCGGGCGTATGGGTACGGCACGATGCTGGAGAAGCTGCTGGAATTACTCACCACAGCACGGCAGAGGGCATAAAATCAAGCATATCAATCCTTCCCCGTCTGCATCCCGTGGTCTTACCCTTCACAGGAGTGCGACGTCATTGCGGGCGTATGGGTACGGCACGATGCTGGAGAAGCTGCTGGAATCACTCACCACAGCACGGCAGAGGGCATCAAATCAAGCATATCAATCTTTCCCCGTTTGCATCTCGTGGTCTTACCCTTCACAGGAGTGCGACGTCATCGTGGGCATATGGGTATGGCACGGGCAGGGGCGCAGTATGGAGGAGGAAATGAAGGTGAGAGGGAGGGGGGAGGTGGGGGGAGAAAGGGGGGAAGAGGGGAGACAAAGAGGTAATAGAGGTGAGGATCATGGAAGAGGAAACGGTGAAGGTGAGGGGCAGGGGGGGAAGTGAGTGAAAGGCGTGGGGCACACAAGGCAGCAGAGCTTCAGTTACGACTGAGGATGTTTTGCATGTAATATTGTGTTCTCATCCACCAGGAGAACAAAGAAAAGCTGCATCTCTACATACAGCAAATATCTCTTTCCTTTGCATGAGGAATGTACAACCCTTCCTTCAAACCACACCTCCATCCTCTTCATCCCGCTCCATCGCTCTCGAACACCTTCCACCGCCCTTGACCCTCTCTTCCCCCGTGCATGTGGTTGACGCATTGGTACGGAACATGGAGGCCAGGGCGGGAACATGCAACAACCCACAGCTAAAGTCGCTCTTCCTCATCAACAACCTCCTCTACATCAACCGGTATGTGTGATGAGGAGATCTTCATGTCGACGCTACATCCACGTTACGTATCTTGCATGCTCTAAAATTTATAATGGCTGCGGTGCGTTGCACCATTTCTCATCTTTTGCGCTGGCTATGCAGGTTTTCTTTGTGCCTTCCCTCTCAGCGTAGTCCTATCAGATTTTATTTCCTTGATCTTCTTGCCAGCTCACTCCCTCACCCGTCCTCAACCCTCCACGCCCACCTTCTTTCTGCTTTCTCGGGCAAGTTGAGTGAGAAGATTCACCTGCCTCTGGAGAATCAGAAGCTGTTGGAGGCCCAATCAAAGGCCTTTAGGGAGACTGGGCTGCAGAAGGTAAGCAGATGGTGGTGTGCCAAGTGTTACTGTTTGCCATGTATTAGTGTGCTAACGACTGTGCCACGCGTTAGAGCGTGCCACGTGTTAGAGCATGCCACGTGTTAGAGCATGCGTGCCACGCGTTAGAGCGTGCCACACGTTAGAGCGTGCGTGCCACGCGTTAGAGCGTGTGTGTCCGACCTTAACAGTCCATGTTACAGTGCACTTATTCTCACCATACAACACACATCATTACCGCACACAACATGTTACATGGAGTCCATTTCCCCGCCCGCACCTCTCAGCCACCCACCATGCCTCACAACCTCGCTTGACTCGCGTCCCATGTGCCTGTGTGCTTGCCGCTGCTGCCACAGGTGACGGCATCGCTGGGCGGGTGAGGGAGGAGTGCCGCCATGGAGCCCAGTGAAGTCAACGGCCAGTGAGTCTGAGTCAACCGGCGGTGAGCTTAAGTCAAGGAAGTCAAAGGGTGGTAAGAGTCAACGAGTCAACAGGTTGTAGACTTGGGTCCATCGAGAGGTTGTAGACTCGTCGCACGTGGCCATGTGAGCTTCCAACATCGCCTGTCAGGACCTCGCATTGGAGTAGAACCACTGGGTGTTCTGCAATTGTGTGTGTACTGCATGACCCTCTCTCCTCATCCCTTTTCCTCCCCCAAACCCGTCTCTCCTTCGCCCTCCTGTAGCCTCCACGGATTCAACATTGGCTTTTAAGACCTCATTGGTTCAGAAGATTGGACCACTGGGTGATGTGTGATGGCACATTGTGCAAGTGTTGTCTTCCCCCTTTTCCTCAATGAGCACATTTTCCCTCCCTTCCTCTAGCTTGCACCGCTTCAACACCTGGCGTTGGAGCAGAAGGACTGGGTCATCTGCGATGGCGCATGGCGCAACACATGTCTTCCCCCCTCCTCTCAAGATTCCCCTCGCTTCCTTTCCCCTCCCGCAGTCTGCACCGCTTCAACATCGCATTCGAGGGCCTGGTGTTGGAGCAGAGGGACTGGGTGATCAGCGATGGCGCGTGCGGTGCACGCAAGTCCCTCTCCTCCTCCCTTCTCCTCAACATACCCCTCGCTTTCTCCCCTCCCACAGCCTGCACCGGTTCAACATTGCGTTTGAGGACCTGGCGTTGGAGCAGAAGGACTAAGTGATTTGCGATGGCGCGTGGCGCAAGACCACCGTGCACGAGTGGGCGACGCACCTTAAGCACCTCTACGAAGAGTTCCTCGAGCCCCACAGGTGTGTGTGATGCTGCAGCAGCGCCGGTGGGGTGTTAGTTTTGAGTCGAATTTACTGTGTGGCGGGACAAGTACCCCTTCTACGTATGGGGTAATGTGAGGGCTGGCGCACCTTAAGCACATCTACGAATAGTTCCTCAAATTACACATGTGGGGTGGTGCAGCCGCACAGGTGGGGTGGTGCAGCCGTACTGGAGGGACTATCACATCATGCCTCGTCTCCTGCATATCCTTCTCCTCTGGTGCCCCCCCTGTGCAGTGACTGCCTGAGCACGCTCTCCTAGTACCACTGGGAGGCACACGCGCCATTAGGAACATATTAAAACACCCTCTCTGGCCTGACCCCACACTCTACCCCCTTGTTTGTTCCCTGCAGCGACTGCCTGAGCACGCTCTCCTCGTAACGCTGGGATGCTGGTGCCATTAGAAAGAGAGAGGGAGAGACTGAAGCGCCCTCTTTTCCCAACTCCCCCCTTGTGTTGTGAATGCCTGTGTTCTCTCTCCTCGTACCACTGGGAGCCAGACGCCATTAGAGAAGGAAGTGAGAGTAAAGCACCCTCCCTGCCCTGACCCCACACTCTCGCCACGTGTTCATTCCCTGTGCAGTGACTGCCTGCACACGCTCTCCTCCTACCACTGGGAGCCAGACGACATGGAGCGCCTCGTTCTCAAGTCATTCTTCGCAACCTTCAGAGGACACTTTCTTGCGGGCAGAAGAAAAATTATTTGTCGGCCAGCATCAACGTCTTTGGGCAGTGATAGTGTCTTGCCGGACAGCGTTAATACTGTGCCAGGCAATAATGTTAAAGTTTTTTTTTGCTGGCAGCAGCAAGCCGACCTTACTGGTACATACATGTAACGAGCCTTCTACCGTCATCGCCCGGATAGTAGACATATATGTCTTATCTCGTACACTACTCATATGTGTGACCAGCACGGTCACCCGTGCGAATGACATACGGGCAGCTATCACTACCCCCAGACGTCCCACGCTGAAATAACCACTCACGGAGTTGCTGGGGCGACTGGGTCTCGCTCTGACGCTGCTGCTGCTGCCGTTGGCCACCACCAGGGCCTCCACGCCGAGGTCCAGACCTACCGCCACCAGTCCCACTGCCCCCACTGCTGCCACTCCGACTGCTGCCTCCACCGCCCTCGGTGGTGATGCATGCAGCGCCCCCACTTGCCACGTGAGGGATGCAACAAAGCTGCCCTGCTGGCAACATCCCTCCGTGCTGGCAGCATCATTAGATGCTGCCAGCGTCGTTTTGCTGCCAGCAGCGCATGGATGCTTTCAGAATGCTGCTGGCAGCACGATGGCAGTGTGAGGGCTCCTCGTAGAGGAGCGGCTCGGCACCTTTGGAAGGGGCACTGTGGCTAGGGGGGGTAGTCGGGCTTGAGCTTCATTTGGTGCTCAAGCAGATTGAGATCTCAACTCAACCTTTGCTCTCGGCACGCTTACCGTAACCATGCACAGCAAAGTCCCCGCAGGCACGTCCTCACCTCGCCCTCACGTGCAGGTGAATAACTACGGGCGAATTAACTCGCCCGGTGATGACATCCGTGTAGCCATGGCGAAGAATACGCGCAAGGCAGGAAGATCTATTGCCGCCACCCATGCGAGCTGTGATGGGGATGACGGCGACGAAGAACACGGCGACGACGGCGACAAAGAACACGGCGATGACGGCGACGAGGATTGGCCGGAGAACGGTCACAACGATAGTGCTTCGGGGGATGAAATAGCCCCTGCCGACATCGACGAGGACGAATGGTGGAATCGGCCGGTTGGGAGCGACGACAAAGTGGAAGAGTGGCGGGCTGGTGATTCGGACAACGACGAGGGTGCCGATGCTGATGGTGAGCACGCAGAGGCAGCTGCGCATGCAACAGGAGCGACAGTGGATGCGAATGTAGAGGCTGACGACGAGGCGGATGCGGAAGCGAGGACGACGACGGTGGAGGTGGATGCGGAGGCTGACGAGGAGGCGAAGGCGGAAGCGGATGCCGATGCTGTTGCGCCCGCGAATGTGGTCGCAAGTGCGGATGCGGATGCGGATGCTGCGGAGGGAGGTGCCGATGACGACCCGTGGAGCATCACGGGTGACGACGATATTCTGCTTCTGAAGCAGAGGCTGCGTCATCACCTACAGTCCAAGCCGAAGCGTGCCCGCGTGGTGCTCTCTGATGATGACAGTCCGGTGGAGGAGCTTCAACCGCGCATCTCTGCTGCAGACAAGGGGAAAACTAAGGTCGCGGAAGCCCCTGCTAAGGCCACCGTTTGTCGCCGCCCAAGCAACAAGAAACGGAAAAACGATGGCGACCCCGGATCCAGCACAGGTGCTGCTAAGAAGAAGAAGAAGAAGAAGAAGAAGAAGAAGAAGAAGAAGAAGAAGAAGAAGAAGAAGAAGAAGAAGAAGAAGAAGAAGAAGAAGAAGAAGAAGAAGAAGAAGAAGAAGAAGAAGAAGAAGAAGAAGAAGAAGAAGAAGAAGAAGAAGAAGAAGAAGCAGAAGAAGAAGAAGAAGAAGAAGAAGAAGAAGAAGAAGAAGAAGAAGAAGAAGAAGAAGAAGAAGA